>JXCR01148586.1:318663-346513 GCA_002079205.1 Phalaenopsis hybrid cultivar | reverse complement strand
TATATATATATATAGATTAAATGTATGTTAAACCAACAAAGTTTTCCTATATTGACGACCGACAGGAGGTCACTTTTTCTTTAAAGTGTAATCCAGTTAGGAGAAGGGGGAACCCATTTCACTAACTTGGCAAGTCACACATGAGGGAAAGGAGTACCGTCATAGAAAGAAGTTTTCTAATTACACAACTTTTAATCTTGCAAACGAAAACAACTCTTTGCATTTTCTTAGGAAACTATACATCTTTAGCTAGGTCCATTAATAAGCTTTTATAAGTTTTTGTGGGATGTGATATAGGAATTCTTGTTAATTTTTAGTAATTACAAGTGAGCGTAAGCGAGGAAGTATACACAAAAAGAAAAAAACATAGCACAAACAATATTGAATTTTTAGTTACGTACCTGAGTAAGGCAATCTGACATTGCACATAACTTTGGGTCATATGGGGGAACTGGATCTTGGCTTGAACAAGCTTCTTTTTCTTTTACGGTATAAAATGTTTGTGTTAGGGAGTGGTATTGCAAAATATAAAAAAACATGTATAGGTTACATTTACTTTACTCTCTTGTTTCTCTCACAATAGCCTTTTAATCTAAAATTAGATATTCCATTTGGCCGCTTCTTTGTTGAGTCATTCAAATTGTGCTCTTTATTCAATGTCTTTTTCTTATATAATTTTGGCTTTGCATGTGGTTCTCTCCCACTCAATATGTCATTGACATCGATTGAGAAATTCTTGATAGACTCCAGCACACAATTCTCAGTCAGTTCATTTCTGTATGATTTAGTGCTAATCTGATATGCAAATTGTGTTAATCTGATATGAAAATTTTGTACGTGTGTAAAAAAAATGAGTTCACTTGAAGCGATTTCTATAACCATAGCTATTATACATTTCCTTTTTTGCATGAACAAACCACCGCAATAAGAAATATTTATCAGGGAACTTGGTTATATTTTATAGGTTAAGAACCCTTAAAGTGTGAGAACATAGCACACCCATTGTTTCAAATATTTTGTAACTACATGTAATTTCAAAATTACTTCTGTCTAATCTCACAATCTAGGGTTTGTATGTTCCTTATTATCCAAAAGTTTTAATGTTAAATTCCAAATCCCTATTGATTGAGCACTCCACAGCAAGGCCACACAAACCATCTAGTAACTTTGCTTCAAACACTGAATATAACTTCCTCATATAAATTAAAGAGACATGTCTCAACACTAGACAACTTTTTTCAATAAGAACAATTATAAATTGTTGACATTTGAAATATTAGTCCTTCTCATACCATCTCCAATATTTCATGAAATTTTCAAGACCTAGAAAACATTCAATAAGGGATCTTATATGCTTGGAGAACCCTTGATAGATGTTATTATTGGACTCGCTTATTTGAGTTGATAGGATCCCCATCCCAAATATTTTTTATTGAATGTCATTGATCACTTATGTCTGATATTGTACAGATCATCAAACCAGACATTATCGTGTAGATTACCTTTCTCAATCAAACTCCTCTTCATAGTCACACCAAGTCATGAATTTATAAAAGAGATTATTGACTCTCTTGTTACCCATACCACAATGGAATTTTGAAGGAAATTTCTTGTATATATTCCATTGTCGTAATATATGTCTTGTGTGTTGCAGACAATCTTCAATGCCTCTAGCAATTACTTGATCCTGATTAGTGAATATTGTAATTGGGTGCTTGTTATCCATTATCCAGATAAATATTTTGAATAGCCACTTGAATGACTCAATCATTTCATCTGGCAAAAAATCAACTCCAAGAGAAAATCCTGTTAGTGGTGGTTCACACTAACAATAGGGGGCAACATAAATTATATTTATTCAATATATAACTTGTATCAAAGATTATGACATCCCCAAAACAGGCATAATCAAGTCTGTACATCCCAGCACTCCAGAAGAAACTCAATAAATCGCTAGACTCATCAATTTGGATGTCTCACGCAAACATGATATCCTCAGCTTGTCTCTCCATGAACAATTGTAGTAGAGATTTAGCTTTCCCATGTTCAATTCTATCCCTTCTCTCTCTTTGTATGAAATTGTAGACATCCCTTTTCATGCAATTGAGATTATCCACTCACCCGACTTTTGTAACTAAGAAGCAAAATGTATCAGTGGCTCTAATCCTAAACTATGTCATCGATCTGAGCACATCTACATTGATGTCACTTATCTTTCTGTTGAAATGCAATAGATGCTTATCACTATCCTCCGCCAAAGGATGATTATGACTTTCTATAAATTTCTTAACCAAACAGTTACCTTCGATATCAACGACATATCGAATCATGGCTAGATAATCTGTTCTTGTGTCCACTCTTTTGAATTTCATTGTGTTACCGACTTCAACTCTTTCTTAAAACCAGTCTTATCACAAATAAAGTCCTTTGTCTTAGTCCTCTTTGAATTTGACTAAAAACTATTGTGGTCCTTTTGCACAGTAAATCCAAAAAAGTGTGCATAGGCATAATATTGTTCATATGTTTCTTTCTCATTAGGACATCTGCACAAACAGACTGTTTGTAATTGGATCATTGTAAACAATTTCAGGTTCGGTGAATTGCAAATTTATAAAACATATTAAACTTTATTAGACATGGAAGTAATGCCGATCAAATAGTACAAGCTCAATAAAACCAATACATTCCACTGAGCCCTTCATATTCTCAATGACACCGGAATAACACTAAAATAACATCAGATTAGTGCCACAAAAATCACATCTAAAACACAAGAAGAACGCCAAAATAACACATTAAAATTTGTCGCATTACACATTCAATAATCCTAGTCATAACACCGCAATAATACCAAAATAAAATAATAATAATACCACAAAAACAAAAGATAACCCTAAACGCTAGGCATAGGCACATCAATAAAACCTTAAAATTACCCTTTTAACGACAAAACAATAACACTGGAAAAAACCAGTATAACACTATGATAATACCTAAATAAAACAATGTCCCACTCCAACAAAAAAAATAACGTTACACATGCAATAATACAGTACTAACATCGCAATAATACCCGACAACACTATCTAAACCTCATTGCAACACTGCAAAAACAAATAAAAAAAACAGAATCACATCAGTAACAATAAGACAACATACTAATACCAGCATAACACACTAATAATCTAAACGCCAAACGTCATGACACTTCATTATCCAGTATAAATCCTAAACAGTGCTACAGTCCCACCACAATAAAATCATTTCGGGCACAGCTAAACTCACGTCAATGTCATAGTTCTCACAAATATTTTGAGATTCAATCAACATTATTTTGAGATTCAATCAATATTTGCTAGTCAAGAGAGACATCTATTGCCACGAAAACCCTAGCTGCTGGATACGCAAAAGAAATAAAGTATGACAAAATAAAACCTAAAGGCGACAAAATGCATTTTTTTTTTTCAAATAGACTGACGGGAATAAAAAAAGGACAAAAACGTGATTTTCGGATGCGCGTTTAATTTTCATGAGTCGCTCAGTCAAAAAATGTAATTTTTTATTTTGTTGGGGTGGGACCATGCGGTGCAATTTAATTAACGTTGGGTCGTAAAAGTGTGATTCCGGACCGAATAAGCGCTTGTCATATAATTTTTAATTTTTTTAATTTTTTTTAATTTTTTATGTTTTAATCTTATTTGTAAGGGAAGAGGTGACTANATCAACATTATTTTGAGATTCAATCAACATTTTCTAGTCAAGAGAGACGTTTATTGCCACGAAAACCCTAGCCGGTGGATACGCAAAAGAAAAAAAAATATAATAAAATAAAACCTAAAGGCGACAAAATGCATTTTCTTTTGAAATGGACTGACGAGAATAAAAAATGATAAAAATGTGTTTTTCGGATGGGCGTTTAATTTACATCTGCTTGGGAGGAATTCGGGCTGTCGCTCAGTCTAAAACTGTCATTTCTCTTTTTTTTTGGGTGGGACCCGTAATGCCACACGGTGCTATTTAATTATGTTGTAAAAGTGTCTTCCGGACTTCGAACCGAATAAGCGCTCCTCATACAGTTTTTTAATTTTTTAATTTTTTATGTTTTAATCTTATTTGTAAGGGAAGAGGTGACTGAACTCGGGGTTCGTTTTGTGAATTGAAACATTGAATGGGCCGTCTCCGTGCAGCCATCTAGGGGGCNGAGGTGACTGAACTCGGGGTTCGTTTTGTGAATAGAAACATTGAATGGGCCGTCTCCGTGCAGCCATCTAGGGGGGTGGTGTTTCATAAATTTGGATTTGATCATGACTTGACACATAAAAAATAATATTGGCATGTTGTCGTGAAGGAAGCCCGCCATGGAATGAATAGTAATTACTGTGCAACGGCAATGGCGACAGCGCAGGTAGATAGAGAGAGGAGAGCGATTGAAAAGGTATGGGCCTTTGCCTCGAGGAAAGTGAAGTTAGCAGTAGAAGCTTGAGAGAGAGAGAATTTGACCCAAGCTCAAAAATGCAGGCTTTGGCATGAAGAGAGCATTTTTCGAGAGGGAGAGGAAAAGGTGACCCTTTGAAGAGATCTGATTTGAAGAGATTCTTTTCTATGTAGTCTTTGTGAAGAAGAGGAGATGGTGGCGAAAAAGAGAAGTCCGTCGCTGAGATTGTGTAGTTTAATTACCTGCAAGTGAACGGAACCACCACTAAAATTCATTCCTTCCTTTCGAGAGCTCGCTTGCTTTCTTCTTGCATCTATCCCCTTATTAACGTTAGAGAAGGAAGAAAAAAGGGGTAAAAGAGCAGAGACAGAAACGAAGAGCGGCAAAACCGGCATAAAAATCTATTATTTCATTTTTTAATTCCCTTCCTCTTCGCCGGTGTAGACGCCATGGACGCTTATGAAGCTACTAGGATCGTCTTCTCACGAATTCAAAACCTCGACCCAGAGAACGCGGCCAAGATAATGGGTCTGCTCCTCATTCAAGAGCACGGCGAGAAAGAAATGATCCGCCTTGCGTTTGGCCCTGAAGCTTTACTTCATTCAGTCGTTCTCAAGGTCCGCAGAGACCTAGGACTCCTTCCTTCTTCCTCCCCCGCCACGCCTTCTAGTGGTGGCACCGCAGCCGGCGTCTTCTCCCGGCAAAACTCTGCTCGTTTCTTCTCTATTTCTCCACCGGAAGAGCTTGTCGATGAACTGCAGTTGCAAGACAAGCTTTCCTTCCTCAGCGAAGGGGGTAACAACGCACAGGTGACAGCTAAATGTGGTGGGCTTTTTTTACCCGACATGGTTGGAGATTGCCCGAGCCCGGGTGCCGGAGGGGAAGGCGTGCTGCTTTCGAATTCGGTGGGATGGGGATTGAACGGTACGAGTCTTCGGCGGAGCTGTGGCGCCATTGGTGACTTTAGCTCAATNAAGTCCGACACTGAGATTGTGTAGTTTAATTACCTGCAAGTGAACGAAGCCACCACTAAAATTCATTCCTTCCTTTCGAGTGCTCGCTTGCTTTCTTCTTGCATCTATCCGNAAGTCCGTCACTGAGATTGTGTAGTTTAATTACCTGCAAGTGAACGAAGCCACCACTAAAATTCATTCCTTCTTTTCGAGTGCTCGCTTGCTTTCTTCTTGCATCTATCCCCTTACTAACGTTAGAGAAGGAAGAAAAAAGGGGTAAAAGAGCAGAGACTGAAACAAAGAGCGGCAAAACCGGCATAAAAATCTATTATTTCATTTTTTAATCCCCTTCCTCTTCGCCGGTGTAGACGCCATGGACGCTTATGAAGCTACTAGGATCGTCTTCTCACGAATTCAAAACCTCGACCCAGAGAACGCGGCCAAGATAATGGGTCTGCTCCTCATTCAAGAGCACGGCGAGAAAGAAATGATCCGCCTTGCGTTTGGCCCTGAAGCTTTACTTCATTCCGTCGTTCTTAAGGTCCGCAGAGACCTCGGACTCCTTCCTTCTTCCTCCCCCGCCACGCCTTCTGGTGGTGGCACCGCAGCCGGCGTCTTCTCCCGGCAAAACTCTGCTCGTTTCTTCTCTATTTCTCCACCGGAAGAGCTTGTCGATGAACTGCAGTTGCAAGACCAGTTTTCCTTCCTCAGCGAAGGGGGTAACAACCCACAGTTGACAGCTAAATGTGGTGGGCTTTTTTTACCCGACATGGTTGGAGATTGCCCGAGCCCGGGTGCCGGAGGGGAAGGCGTGCTCCTTTCGAATTCGGTGGGATGGGGATTGAACGGTACGAGTTTTCGGCGGAGCTGTGGCGCCATTGGTGACTTCAGCTCAAGCTCTGACCTTTCAAATGGATTTGGGTGGAGACCCTGCCTTTATTTTGCAAGAGGCTTTTGCAAGAACGGGAACGCCTGCCGATTTCTTCATGATGACGCTGCAGCAGAGCAGGAGTTACTTCTGAGGTCCAGGAGCTCGAAGCTCATGGCTTCCGCCACCCCGTTCCCTTGTTCTCCGACTGCATGCTTTCCGGCATCACCATCTTCGGCTTCTGTAAAATACTTAAACGTTGTTTTTCAGCATCAGAATGATGGACAAAGGTTGGATTTTGGGGAATGGATTTCAAATTCTGCAAAATTTTTTTTAACTAGTAATTGTTTGTTTCTTTTTTCAGAGCTCCAGCGACGTCTCTGATGCTTACAGGTGGCNGGCATCACCATCTTCGGCTTCTGTAAAATACTTAAACGTTGTTTTTCAGCATCAGAATGATGGACAAAGGTTTGATTTTGGGGAATGGAGGATTTCAAATTCTGCAAATTTTTTTTTAACTAGTAATTGTTTGTTTTTTTTTTTCAGAGCTCCAGCGACGTCTCTGATGCTTACAGGTGGTGATGAGGTACATAAGTTCATGTGCCGTGCAAGGCCGGACTTCACCGGAATATCAAACCCGGGCTCAAGGCAGATCTATCTTACCTTCCCAGCGGACAGCACTTTCCGCGAAGAGGATGTTTCGAATTACTTCAGGTAAGTTCGTTGAAAAGCTGACTAGAAATTTCTTCGTTTTACCGGTCCAATAGCCTGAATTCTAACTCTAGAGCTCTTCATCTTTGAACTGGAAGCATCTATGGTCCGGTGCAGGATGTGAGGATTCCATTTCAGCAGAAGAGAATGTTTGGATTCGTGACTTTTGTCTACCCAGAGACTGTGAAGCTGATTCTAGCTAAAGGCAACCCCCATTTCGTCTGCGACGCCCGAGTTCTCGTTAAGCCTTACAAAGAGAAGGGCAAAGTTCCCGACAAGTACATGTACCCCCTTATATATAGTTCTCACTCATTATTGTGTCCGATTTCAACATCAAAATGTGATTTTTTTTTTTTTTGGCTTATGTGTTTCTTACAGGAAGCAGCAACAAGCAGATCGACTCGATTTATCCTGCTGCTGGACTTCGACCGGCCTTGATTCCCCATTAGACATTGGTTGGAATTTAAAAGCTCTCTCCTTTCAACTGGATCTGTATCATTGAGGTCATTTCATTCGTGAAGCGTTGATTTCATGCATTTATTTTTAGGTGGAAGAATGTTCTACAACATTGGCAGTGGCAATGTTGCAGCGCAGGATGCTTCGCTGCTGAGACGACGGCTAGAAGAGGAGCAGCAGGCTGAACTTCTTCAGCAGGCGATCGAGCTACAAGGCAAAAGGTTTCAGCTACTGGACTTGAAGCCTCGCAGCTTCTCGGCTGCAGTTTCTGCTACTACCTCCGATGCACAAAGTACTTCGAGCACAACCGCATTAGCAGAGAGGGCTTTCTCTTCTTCCATCAGAATTAGCCGCCCGATAGCAACTCAAGAAAATGGTAACGATTAACGGATTATTACAACTATAACATTTTGTTATTAGGGCTCATTTGGATGCTTGACGTTGGAAGAAAATAAATGAGTTTTGAAAGATAAAATAAAAAAAAAGAGCTTTGAAAAAATTATTAATGAGCTCTTGTTTCAGAGTTGTTAGACTCTTTTCATCGATTAGGAGATGTAATAAACTTTTATTTCTAATCTAATTGCGATTAAGACTAAACTTTTCAAAATAAAAGATTGCAATAACTTATGTGGGATGCGATTCTTTTGCTTTAATAGACATGAGCAGCAGCACTGGATGTAGCTCAGAGATGCAGCAGAAGCAGCAGCAGCCATTGAATAATAATGCTGGCAATAAAGTTGAATCTGCAGAAGAGCCAAGCCCAAAAGATAATATGAATTTCCCAGTTTGGTAAATTCCTACCAATCACCAATAAATGCTTTTCAAATTTTGATTCTATCGTAAAAGCTAATTACATTTTTCTTATTTTCTTTGCAATCTTATTGCAGTATTGAGCACAACTTACCAGATAGTCCCTTTGCCTCCCCTACCAAGGCTTCATCTTTCTCCACAGATCTATCTTTCTCTGCAACATCAGGTGTAGGTGGAGGAGGCGGAAATCCTACTGGAACATCGCTTCTGCTGCCATCCCCTCCCCTCAGCCCCTACTGCTTTCAAATACCAGCAAGGTCTCTGCTTGTTTCAAAAATTTCAGTTTTCTGAATCTTTAGGCTTCAATAACAAAATTCTATATGCTTTCAGATTCACTTCAGATCATGGTGCTATTGGAATGTGAAGAAAACGGCAAACAATAACGTCTGTAAGCATTAAATTCTCTTTTAGCGGAAACATTAACAAAGTCAAATCACAGAGCTAGTGTGTTTGTGAAGGACTTTTTTAAACATTTTCTTTTGTATATATATAATAAATGCATAGCAAATATACACTGATAAATAAATAACATGTAATAATATTCTCTAATTTAAGCTTGTAAAAAAAAATTTAGGACTTGATGCTTAAATTTGGTTCATATGTAAAAATTACAGATGATTGTTCTCTTCTAATAATATAATATTATATAATATAGAGACTGTTAGAGTATAAGTTCATTATCTTTCAACTAACTTCTTCGTTTACTATTTGCAGGAAGAAGGGGGAAGTAAATTGGATCTGAAATGAAATGAAATGCGGGATGAAAAGATGGGGGATGAAATTTTCTTTTTGGTTTTTTTTCTTTTTAAGTTTGTTTTTTTCACGCATGAAAGAAAAATATTAGTATATGGCTATAACTATCGTTTTATCAACCAAGCTACTATCTGCCACAAGATACGACATAATAGCTGTAAAGGGAGTACAGACATGAGAAGACACCAACTTCTAAGTGGCCCACGACATCACAGTCGTCCATCTCATCATAAACTCATCAACACCGTTGTTTTCAATCCTTTTACCCGCATCTCTGTACCATTTGTTTCGATGTATGATATTCTATTCTAGGACGTGAAACAAAGGAAATGATAAAGGAAATAATTGCATAGTTGTGTTGCCCTCTCTCTCTCTCTTATAATCTGATCATCTAAGCTACTGGCTTCCGTCTGAACAATGAAAAAAAATGGAGTTATTATAGTATTTTATTAATTTTTCTATGATTTCAAATAAGAGAAATAAGAATCAAATCGCCATCAGTGTACCCATTGTGATGTTAGGATGCAGACCAGATGTTTGTCGTGGGTTGGATTATTTTAATGGAGCATCACATGGGTGATGACTAAGCTAATGGTGATTGCTGCCATAGTCCCATGATTTAATGTACAGAAAAGCAGATAGATGAATGATGATGTTGTTGTCTTACTAGCTAGAAAATTAGGTTTTGGGGTATCTGCAGAAAACTCAGAAATCTAATCTTTGAATGAAAACTATGACTTACCAAATATTATAAGAAGAGATAATAGTATGGGAAAACTAATTTTAATTATATTTAGTGTTATTAAGCCTTTCATAGTTTGGTCATAATTTTGTAGCAAATTTAGGAGTAATATTTGGGGTTTACAATCAATCTTAACTACCTTTTCCACTAATTAGGTTCACAAATCTTGATTTTGGTGAAGATGGACTCCATTATCGGCAGACCTACTTTTCATATTTAGATTTGGATCAAGATCATTTGCTTCATAAAATTTCTAAGCTTTTTTTGTCACCAATTTGCTTGAGTTTTTGATTGACATTTTCATATTTAGGAGAAAATCTAGTTGAATCATAGAATTTGAAGCTTTTATGATTTTGAAAATTTTTCTAGGGGTTTTATTCACAAATTTAGTGCAATGTTGCATCTTTCACTGATTGCTTAAGCTAAATAATTAAAACTGGGATTTGGATCAAGAAAGAAATCTTGATCGGTTATAAGAATGCTCAAGTTCATCACCTTTGCTTTGTAAAATAAATTTTTAAAAAACCTTTTATCTTAAAACTAATGCTTTGCTAGCGGCACCATGGTTGTCCAAATGCAAAGTGGAAATTTTTAATGATAAATTTAGTTATATGGCAAAATGGTCAACCTACGAGCAAGCTTTATGCGGTCCTCTAAACACTAAAGAGTTGTCAACACTATTTATAACATCAGGAAATTATTTTGTTCAACAACAACCAACCATTTGTAAGTCTTGAAAACTCAATGAACCCTCAATCGAATGAGTGTTCTGTGGATGGTTTTCTTATAGAAGATCAGCTTTGTAGTGAGGCATTATGCAGAATAAAGCAACCACTTGGTTGATTTTTTGGATTGGCTTGTCATTTTGTCAGTGGTAATATAAACAAAGATTATATTGGAAATTTTACATGGCTTGTACACTTACAACTAGGATTTTGTCATTGCATGGGCAAATTAATTTTAGCTACCATATGCCAATGGTTGATTATTATGTATAACAAGGATGCTTTTCTAAAGGTAACCAATTATGCATATCAAAAATATTCCTTTAACAACGGATTATTCGAAATTGTCATTGTGTGGGACTTGTGGCTCACATTGATAGAGATAAAATGCTACATCTTTTGTAATCTCAGTTTTAGGGGCCTAATGCGAGGAGAGATGTTTGTTGATTCATGGAGAAGTGCTCTATTTGTCGAAGGTTCAATGGGTTAACGCTAAACCTGGGATTTTTTATAGTGTTTCCCATTCTAGATTCTAGCTTGGAGGATCTCAACATTTATTTTACTTTGAGAATGTTGCATAAGGAACAGTGTAAACTTTATAATGGTGGACTAGTGTTTATTTTCCGNTTTTTGTCATATTTCACATTTTATGCACAAGACCATAAGTCTTATTCTTTCCCCAACTCTTTCTTAGTGCTTGAATTTATTTACTAGTACAATAAATTTTTTTACATCCTATTTTTTTTGTAAATGTATAAATATTTTGTGATAATCAAAGGTCATAATAAAAGAGGATTAATTTACAACATATTATTTTTGCCATAAACTATAACAAGTTCGAGACATTTGAGATGGATAGTTATGCCATTGTAGTAATTAGTGAGAAATAAAAAATCAAACTTAATTAATTGATCCTTATTTTGATCTCTCAACCTAATTTATTAACTTAATCCTCTTCTATTTCACACAATCTTTCATTGGTTTAGTTATTTTTGCATTTTTATCTTACCCCTTGATGACTGTTCTCTATTTTTTGTCTGTCTTTACCCACTCACTCGTGAGTCAATNTGCACAAAGTACTTCGAGCACAACCGCATTAGCAGAGAGGGCTTTCTCTTCTTCCATCAGAATTAGCCGCCCGATAGCAACTCAAGAAAATGGTAACGATTAACGGATTATTACAACTNTGCACAAAGTACTTCGAGCACAACCGCATTAGCAGAGAGGGCTTTCTCTTCTTCCATCAGAATTAGCCGCCCAATAGCAACTCAAGAAAATGGTAACGATTTACGGATTATTACAACCATAACATTTTGTTATTAGGGCTCATTTGGATGCTTGACGTTGGAAGAAAATAAATGAGTTTTGAAAGATAAAATAAAAAAAAAGAGCTTTGAAAAAATTATTAATGAGCTCTTGTTTCAGAGTTGTTAGACTCTTTTCATCGATTAGGAGATGTAATAAACTTTTATTTCTAATCTAATTGCGATTAAGACTAAACTTTTCAAAATAAAAGATTGCAATAACTTATGTGGGATGCGATTCTTNAATAAAATAAAAAAAAAAGAGCTTTGAAAAAATTATTAATGAGCTCTTGTTTCAGAGTTGTTAGACTCTTTTTATCGATTAGGAGATATAATAAACTTTTATTTCTAATCTAATTGCTATTAAGACTAAACTTTTCAAAATAAAAGATTGCAATAACTCATGTGGGATGCGATTCTCTTGCTTTAATAGACATGAGCAGCAGCACTGGATGTAGCTCAGAGATGCAGCAGAAGCAGCAGCAGCCATTGAATAATAATGCTGGCAATAAAGTTGAATCTGCAGAAGAGCCAAGCCCAAAAGATAATATGAATTTCCCAGTTTGGTAAATTCCTACCAATCACCAATAAATGCTTTTCAAATTTTGATTCTATCGTAAAAGCTAATTACATTTTTATTATTTTCTTTGCAATCTTATTGCAGTATTGAGCACAACTTACCTGATAGTCCCTTTGCCTCCCCTACCAAGGCTTCATCTTTCTCCACAGATCTATCTTTCTCTGCAACATCCGGTGTAGGTGGAGGTGGAGGCGGCGGAAATCCTACTGGAACATCGCTTCTGCTGCCATCCCCTCCCCTCAGCCCCTACTGCTTTCAAATACCAGCAAGGTCTCTGCTTGTTTCAAAAATTTCAGTTTTCTGAATCTTTAGCCTTCAATAACAAAATTCTATATGCTTTCAGATTCACTTCAGATCATGGTGCTATTGGAATGTGAAGAAAACGGCAAACAATAACGTCTGTAAGCATTAAATTCTCTTTTAGCGGAAACATTAACAAAGTCAAATCACAGAGCTAGTGTGTTTGTGAAGGACTTTTTTAAACATTTTTTTTTTGTTTATATATAATAAATGCATAGCAAATATACACTAATAAACAAATAAGATGTAATAATATTCTCTAATTTAAGCTTGTAAAAAAAAATTTAGGACTTGGTGCTTAAATTTGGTTCATATGTAAAAATTACAAATGATTGTTCTCTTATAATAATATAATATTATATAATATAGAGACTGTTAGAGTATAACTTCATTATCTTTCACCTAACTTCTTCGTTTACTGTTTGCAGGAAGAAGGGGGAAGTAAATTGGATCTGAAATGAAATGCAAGATGAAAAGATGGGGGATGAAATTTTCTTATTGGTTTTTTTTTTTTTTAAGTTTTTTTTTCACGCATGAAAGAAAAATATTAGTATATGATTATAACTATCGTTTTATCAATCAAGCTACTATCTGCTACAAGATACGACATAATAGCTGTAAAGGGTGTACAGACATGAGAAGACACCAACTTCTAAGTGGCCCACGACATCACAGTCGTCCATCTCATCATAAACTCATCAACACCGTTGTTTTCAATCCTTTTACCCGCATCTCTGTACCATTTGTTTCGATGTATAATATTCTATTCTAGGACGTGAAACAAAGGAAATGATAAAAGAAATAATTGCATGGTTGTGTTGTTTCTCTCTCTCTCTCTTATAATCTGATCATCTAAGCTACTGGCTTCCGTCTGAACAATGAAAAAAAATGGAGTTATTATAGTATTTTATTAATTTTGATATGATTTGAAATAAGAGAAATAAGAATCAAATCGCCATCAGTGTACCCCTTGTGATGTGAGGATGCAGAGCAGATGTTTGTCGTGGGTTGGATTATTTTAATGGAGCATCACATGGGTGATGACTAAGCTAATGGTGATTGCTGCCATAGTCCCATGATTTAATGTACAAAAAAGCAGAGATGAATGATGATGTTGTTGTCTTACTAGCTAGAAAATTAGGTTTTGGGGTATCTGCAGAAAACTCAGAAATCTAATCTTTGAATGAAAACTATGACTTCCCAAATATTATAAGAAGAGATAGTAGTATAGGGAAACTAATTTTAATTTATATTTAGTGTTATTAAGCCTTTCATAGTTTGGTCATAATTTTGTAGCAAATTTAGGAGTAATATTTGGGGTTTACAATTAATCTTAACTACCTTATCCACCAATTAAGTTCACAAATCTTGATTTTCATGAAGATGGACCTACTTTTCATATTTAGATTTGGATCAAGATCATTTGCTTCATAGAATTTCTAAGCTTTTTTGGTCACCAATTTGGTTGAGTTTTTGATTGACATTTTCATATTTAGGAGAAAATGTAGTTGAATCACAGAATTTGAAGCTTTTATGATCTTAAAATTCTTTTTGGGGGTTTTATTCACAAATTTAGTGCAATGTTGCATCTTTTAACGATTAAATGTAGTTGGATCAAGAAATAAATCTTGGTCGGTTATAAGAATGCTCAAGTTCATCATTTTTGCTTTGTATAATAAATTAATAAAAAACCTTTTACCTTAAAACTAATGCTTTGCTAGGGGCACCATGGTTGTCCAAATGCAAAAGGGTTCGCTAGTGGAAATTTTTAATGATAAATTTAGTTATATGGCAAATGGTCAACCAACGAGCAAGCTTTATGCGGTCATCTAAACACTAAAGAGTTGACAATACTATTTTTATAACATCAGGAAATTATTTTGTTCAACAACAACCAACCATTTGTGAATTTTGAAAACTCAATGAGCCCTCAATCGAATGAGTGTTCTGTGGATAGTTTTCTTATGGAAGATCAGCTTTGTAGTGAAGCATTATGCAAACTAAAGCAACCATTTTGTTGATTTTTAGATTGGTTTGTCATTTTGCTAGTGGCAATATAAACAAAGATCATTATAGTGGAAATTTTACATGGCTTGTACACTTACAACTAGGATTTTGTCATTGCATGGGCAAATTAATTTTAGCTACCATATGCCAATGGTTGATTATTATGTACCACATGGGTGCTTTTCTAAAGGTAACCAATTATGCATATAAAAAATTTTCCTTTAACAATGGATTATTCGAAATTGTCATTGTGTGGGACTTGTGGCTCACATTGATAGAGATAAAATGCTACATCTTTTGTAATCGCAATTTTAGGGGCCTAATGCGAGGAGAGATGTTTGTTGATTCATGGAGAAGTGCTCTATTTCTCAAATGTTCAATGGGTTAAGGCTAAACATGGGATTTTTTATATTGTTTCCCATTCTAGATTATAGCTTGTAGGATCTCAACATTTATTTTACTTTGAGAATACTGCACAAGGAACGCAGTGTAAACTTTATAATGGTGGACTGGTGTTTATTTTCCATTTCTCCAAAATAGCACTTTTTCTTACTCATAAAAAACTTTTGCCTTAACAAATGTAGCCATTAATTTTTAGGAAAATTGTTTGTTTGTATGATATTCCTTACTATATGCATTAGACCATGACAATAAGTTCATCGACCACTTTTGGAGAGAACTATGGAAGCATTTCAAAACTGATATTTGATTGAGCTTAGCATACCATTTTAAAACAAATGTATGATCAAAATGGTGAAACACTCGTATGGAAGTATGGTTCATTGTGTTTCATGGGAATCAATAGAGAATTTAGCATGATAAATTTGCATTTAGTTTAGCATAGTTTGCACCAAGTTATTGGTTCATACAATATATATTACTATTCTCTGCATATCAAAACATAATAGTTCTATTAAAATGAATAAATGAATTAAATTACATATTCCATGCTGTGAAAGCAAAACTAATTATTTCCTCTCAATAATACAAGCAAAAGTCCAATGAATGTTGAAGGGCAAAGGTGTTTGTCGTAGGTGATTTGTTTATGATGTGGTTTCACAAAGAACTTCTTCCACCGGGCACCTATTCAAATCTGAAACCTCACAAAATTAGACCATTACTTATTAGTAAACACATCAATTACATTTCATATGCCCTTTTATTGCAACCTAATTTGAATCTATCCTTCATGTTTATTGTGTTAATCTTCTACTTATATCACTTACAAACTCAAGTATCCAAACTTTAGTTGAGTTACTTTGATGCAAAAGTGACTTAATACAACTAACTATTGAGTGTATTTTAAATTATATATATCTATCACTATTATTACTACTCAAGAAAGCTTATTTGACATTACATAAAATTTTATCGAGCTAGTTTATTCTCTTGTTAATCATTTGGTATGCTTATTTAGTTATGGCTAAGGAACATATACCCTAATGTATTATAGTGAATGAGGACATTATTTTGGTCATATTTCATATTTTATGCACAAGAACATAAGTCTTATTCTTTCCCCAACTCTTTCTTAGTGCTTGAATTTAATTACTAGTACAATAAATTTTTTTGCATCCTATTTTTTTTATGTAAATGTATAAATACTTTCTGATAATCAAATGTCATAATAAAAGAGGATTTACTTACAACATATTATTTTTGCCATAAACTATAACAAGTTCGAGAAATTTGAGATGGATAGTTATACCATTGTAGTAATTAGTTAGATATAAAAATCAAACTTAATTAATTGATCCTTATTTTAATCTCTCAACCTAGTTTATTAACTTAATCCTTTTCTATTTCACACAATCGTTCAACAGTTTAGTTATTTTTGCATCTTTATCTTACCCTTTGATGATTGTTCTCTATTTTTTGTCTGTCTTTCCCCACTCACTCGTGAGTCAGCTTCTTGCCCTATAACTTGATCATTATTTTTATGCTGCACATGATTCTTTATCAATTTGTTTGGGTTGTAAATGAACCAATGCACGTGATGAATAACTCAAACTTGGTTCAATTAATACTTGATTGTGGTTGTTCTAATTAGTTAATAAAAAAAGTTTAATACTTTCTTAGAACTCAAATGTTAAATGAACCAAATTTGTATAGTCCAATTCATTTAGTAATATTCATGACCAAGCTCGTTTGTTATTCAACAACTTATTAAATTCTCTACAATTACATGATGCATAAAATTTTTTTTACTTGATCTTATTTAATTATATATTCAATACTATTATTTTATTGTTTAATAACAACATGAATTCAAATTTAATGTGATTTTGAATATTTGTTTTTAATGAAGTGATTGTTAGAACCTACTAATGTTATTTGATTGTCAGAAATCTTACAGTTATATTTTATCTTATTTACTCGATGAAAGCTAGTTAGATGTTGATTTAAAATTTATTCAATTTTTATTTATTTGAGTTTATTAATTTATTTTAAATAACTTTATATAAAAGAGTCAAATATACACTCAACTTTTCAACTCATATTTTATTTTAAAAGCTATGTGCCAATAAAATTTTAAATTTGATAGAATATTTAAGTATTCATTTAAAATTTTAGTTTGATATTTAATATAAAGAATTCAAGTGCATGACAAAGTATGATCATTAAAAAATTTAAGCAAGACAAGTATGAACATATATATGAAAGCTCAACTTATGCCTGAATTGAACATAAACAACTTATGATTTGGCTAAGTTAAGTCTAATCCATAAAATACTCGACTTGACTTAGCTTGACTACAACATTACTACTTGTCATAATTTTGACTTTTTTTCTCTTTATTTGTTTTACAAAATTCTGATTCTATTAAGGTTTAACCTTCTTTATTCTTTTTGATATAGGTTTTTATTAATTAGCCTTCATAAATAATTTCTTGTGATTTTAGGCACACACACATTTAATAAGTAATATTTTTATGTGAAAAAAATTAGAGAAAAACACTTATGGTGTTCAACCAAAATGAGAAATTTCTTTAAGAAAAATTGAAGTACAAAGGCTCTCCCCTCTTATAGACTTAAGAAACATAAAAACAATGAAGCCTTAAAGGTTATTAAGCATTTGATAGTGGTGATAATAGTATTAGTACTAGTTGATGGTGTTGATAAGAGTATCATATGTTTTTTGTTACAACTTTTTTTTGGTAAAAGATGGCATATTAGATATTAAATTATTGTGGATAGTTGATCTTATATATGTGATGTTAGAAAACCTAAGGAAAATAATGTGGTATATAAAAATATGACATTGGTAATAAGTTTAAGGGTGGTAATCAATATAACTTAAGTTCTACAGATTAGAAGTAGTTGTCTTAAACTTAAATGATCATTCCTTAATGGAGCCCCAGTTCTTTAATCACTACAAATTGAATACCAAATAAAATTTAGGCACAAATATAATGACAATAACATGCGTAGACATAATAATTATGATATCATATAGGTGATTATTATTATAAACCAAAAGACCTAATTAAGTTGAGGAAGAAATAGAGATAATATTAAAGAAGAGAGCAACTGAAAAGAGGTGATATTATTTTGTTTTTTTTTTTTGTCATTTTATTCGTTTGGAATTGAATTGGCATAAATAAAGAGCTATTGCCTACTATTATAGGAAATACAACTATTATCGGCTAAAAATTAAATTGGTAATAACATGAATTTCAAATGATAACAAGGATTACTTGTTAAAATTCAGCAATAAATTCTGCCACTAAACTTTATATAGCAAATAGATTTGCCAATGAAAATTTCTACAGCTTCCTCTAGTGACTGAGTTGCATCAGATGTGATCACCCGTAAGATGATTTCTGAGAGAAATGATCAACCATATACGTAACGTCAAAATTTATGACTGATTTATGTCACCGGTAAGTTACATCAGATTTCTTGCTAACTTGTCAACCAAAAATTAGCTTAGGATTAAACTGAACTGTTGCATAATAAAATTTGAACTTGTGGCTGATTTGTTCAGTTGTTAATTATTGGTTGAAAAAATCAACCATAAATTCACCACAAAAATGTTTTAAAAATTAAAAAAATATAAAAAGCCAAACAAAATTTTCACACCTATAAGAAAATATCATAACACTCAATAATAACATCAATCCTATCTAACAATAGATTGAACACACATATAAAGACAATAGCAATGAAATCTCAAAAAATTTAATAAATCATCAAATACATTCTTATATTGCTAGACCACCTCACTTATCTAGAAAAAAATTTAGTCAGGACACTTCGAGCATACAACCACCTGATTAAATTTTATTGCTCTTCTCAATAAGAATCATATTAACACTTTGGTCAGTTATTTATGAGAGGGCATCTTGAATGGTTGAGATTACCTCATTAATCTAAACCTCTCATTGCCTAGACCACCTCTATTATCTAGTCAATTGTTTCTTAGCTGGGATACCTCATTTACCTAGTTGATAGTGCTTATCTCTTGATGGGATTATTTCGATCAGCTAGTTGATACCTATCAAAAGAGGCAACTTATATGGCTCTTCCACATTAACTAACTAGCCACTTTCTCGGTCATACTAACCAGATCACCTAGCTGGTATGGCTTATTTATAAAGTTTTACTTTATAAGGTTACTTTGATTACCAAGAAATCTCTTGTTGGAGATAATTTTAGCTGACTATGTCATGCTGAGAATCTAGTTGACCTTGGCTCGATATAAAATGATCTACTTCCAAAAGGTGGATTATGCCTTAATGGCACATCAGATTTGTTGGGGGTTTTTTTATTGATATCAAATTTTGATGTTGCACATACTATATGTCTATTTGAAATTTATTGGATCATATTCCATTCATACATAGCTTACATAACTCACGATACCCATAAAACTCTTCAGTGCTTGTTAAGGGCATGAAACTAAGGTCTAAACTAACACACCTATGCTAGTCTATTATGTCCATTGGCATCAATTTCTTATGTTACATATGTTGGATGTTCATTTGAATTGTATGGGATTATACTCCATTCATTGATATCCTCCCATCCATGGATATTATTTTTTTGTCAAAATTAGGGTTTGCCTAACACCCCCATGTTAGAGGATGGCACACCCATGGCTTTCAAGCCAGACAGGTTCTTAGGCATTAGTTAGACCACCTAGGTGCCAATCTGTTTCTGGTTTCAGTTTTGGTGATCTTTTTGGCCAAATCAAGCCACATGAGTCCAATATTTGGACATGGGAAGATGGGGGATGGTACCATAAAATGCTCTTGTTTCCCTACAAAAATAAATTGCTAATTTCATGCATTCCATGTGGATTAAAACCTATTTCAATATGGCTACTTGGATGACTTTCATGGCCAAACGAGGGTTGAAATCGGGAAAGAATGTTGGCTTCATTTTACTTTGGTTTTCTGCCCATTTAGAATTTATTAAGGGCTAGAAAGTGGTTAGACTTTTGGAAGAGTGTGGAAAGAAGCCTTGGAAAGCTTTTGGAAAGAAAAGAACACAAGAGAACTCTCTATCCTCTTCTTTTTCCTCTTCTTCCTCATCTTCTTCTTCCTCGTCCTCATATTCTTCCTCTTTTCCTCTTTTGCCTCTTCTTCTTCTTCTTCTTCTTCTTCTACCACTTCATATTTTCTTGTGGTAAGAAAAAGAATTTTTTTTGAGTTTTCTAGGAGGAAAGTCTACATCATCGCATTAGAAGGAGTTCAGGAAAGCAAAGAGCAGACTATGATAAACGTCACGGTGGTGATATTCGGTTCTCCTTATTTATTTTTTTTCCCAAAAAATCCATCTTTCAAATGCTTTTAAAGTTATAAGTTAATTTTATGTTAAAGAAAATCATAGGACATGAAACTTTTCTCTTGTATCCCCAAGATCAATAAGAGATTTTTCAAAAAGCCATTTCTCTTTACACATTTTATTCAAGATTATAGTAATTTTGCATTTGATGTGATGGCTCCATCAATTTAATGGCATGATGTATTTGAGCCTAGAAAATTGAGAAAACCCTAGTTCATGAGAGTTTTCATCATGAAAACCCATCATGGTTAAGTCACACAAATGGAGGTGAGCATAATATTATCTTGCATAATAACGTGATGGTGCACCTTACCATCATTTAAACAAAAAACCATGAGAGGGTCAAAGGTACGATAATTTGTCATCAATTTGATCTAGTGTTTCATCTTGAAATGAACATGTGCATACCTCTTATCATCAAGTGCATATCTCTCATGAGCATGCGAGCCTTTGAAAAATTGCAAAAAAAGGCATGTGCATTTTTTGCTTGTGGTTTAGCATAACATTTTTCATATACATATGTGACCATTTTTTATAATATTGCATAAAATGTACATTATATAGAGTTTTTATGATTGTACTAAGCATATATGAAAAAAGTGATTTGCATCTTTCTTGTGATTAAGCATGTGGATGTTTGTTTATAAGCATACATGGCTTTGAATTATTGCATCAAAACATACAATTTGAGTTGTTCTTGTTTGTAGCATCACATTGTGTACCTCATGTTGCATCGCTTAGTGCACTTGCATTTACATATTTGATGTGTTCTTACAGGACATGTGTCCTCATGTCCTTATGTTAGATGGAACATTTGAATTCACACAATTGATTTCCCTCACGTGAGCATATGTCCCTATATGCTCGAGTTGAACATTATATGTCATGAGCACAAAAATTAGTGCCTTTGCACTTACGTATTTAATGTCCCTACATGAAAGTATGTTCACATGTCAATTGTGTATATGACATATGGTGCATTTGCATGTATCCTATTATTTTGAGTTATGTGTAGGTGTTGACCTCACTTTTACTTGAGGTTTAGTTTTTCCTCTTTAGTAGCCTAGGGTCTAGCCATAGGACTTTCCTGTTGATTATTCTTAGAAAACTCGAAAAGGAACCCTCACCTTTAAAAATTCTAAACTCTTTCTTGCTCAACTTGAAGTCTCACATATTGGTCCTAACCTCTAGCACTTAGTAAGTAGGTATGAAGGATCTCAAGGGGAGACCCCATAGGACTGTTTGACCTTAGGGTTAACCCTGGGTGTTGTTCTGGAGCTAGTTCACTCACTACACTCACTATCACCTATATCCACTAACAACCTTAAACCCTAAATTGTTGACTTTGATCACTTGATCTTTTGGGCGACTCATGTAGATGTCCCCTAGACCCACTAGCCTTAGGCTAGGGCTTAGCTAAGACCAATATATAGAAGACCCAAATGAGGATTTCATTGGTACATAGCTCATGTAAGGTGGTTGACACCCCAATTCTACCAAAGTTTCCAATTTTACCTTTTTACCCCCAATCCTACCCAAATTACCTAAAACACCCCCCAAATCCCAAATTTGGCCAAAAATCTCAATTTCACCCAAAATACCCAACTTTGTTAAAAAATAACTTCAAACCATTTCAAAATACCCAAATTTCCCAAAACCACCCAAAATTGCCAAAATTACCAAAATACCTCTAAATTGGTCAAAATTACAAAAATACCCTTGGCACCCCAAACTTTCCCAAAACCTTCAATATTACTTCAAATGTCTCCAAAACCAATTTAGACCCTTCAATTGAACCTAGTTTGGCCAATTTAACCATTTTGTCAAAACCCCCAAATTGCCTTTAAATGCCAAATTTCACCAAATTCATCCCAAATGTCCATCACTTTGGCCCCAATTCCCCTAAATTTCAATCATAAACTCAAATTAATCTTTAATATAACCAATACAAACCAAATCCAAGCCTAACTATCCCATACTTTGAGCTCAATTTTTATCCAAATAAAAACCCCCAATTTCGACCATATGACTTAATCTAACCTAATTGAACCCCATAGCTTAGTCAATTTGCCCCAATTTGAGTCATAAACTCTTCATGACACTCCTACACATCAAATTTAACCTTCAATTGACCTCGGTGAAGCTTCAATTTCACTTAATTTTAACCCAAGTCCAAAAATCTTTAAATTTGCCCCAAATTGGCTGTCTTCAAATTCCAAAAAATTGAATACCTTGGCCCCAAAATTGACACCCAATTGATGTTGAAAACTCTTCATGACATTCATATGGACCATTTTTAATCATCAATTTGGACTTGCTCCAACCTTAGCCCAACCTAGACCCAAGTCTAGTACAACATGCCAAAATTGACCAAAATCCCAAAATCCTTCAAATTGAGCTATCAATTGGCCTTAAAATCACTTCAATCCTTCACCAAAAATCTTCATTACAATAATATACACAATTTTGATAAAGTAATTGAGCTCAAAGTCATGGCTAACCTAACTCAAACCCAAGTTTTAGCCTTTTTGACCCAAATTGGACCCATGCACCAAAATTGACTTAACCATGTCTAAGCCACCAAATTAATGACCCCACAACCACTAAGCACACCTTATTGACCAGGCTAAACCCTCTCAAACCACCTAAGCAAGCTATGTACCAATGGGTCCCTAAATTAAGGGATCTTATCCCATTTTTTGGCCTTAACAAAAAATCTCTTCCATCATCACTTGCCATTTGGAGTAAATTATAATTAAGCCTCTCCCTGGCTCACCTGACCTTTTAGCCACCACCACTGGCCCTTCAGGCCAACCTAGTGGTCGAAAAACACTAAAACCAAGACCCCCAAGCTCAAATTCAAAACCAATTTCAACCCCAGAGGCCAGCTCTTCCCAATGGCTCTTTAGAGCTCCTCAACCCTCCACCTAAGCACCATTTTACACCCATCAATTAGCCCTAAGCTCCTCTATTTAATCAGCCCTTCCATGTCCAAGGAGAGGAGAGTGCCAAAATCTCAGAAGAAACTCTGTCCAGATATTTTCAGACACTCTCCAAGAACTCCTAAGCTCATTGACACCACTTTCCCCCATTGATCCCCACTATGGAAGCCCAATCTTGAGCTTAAACTTTCAGCTCAAAATAGGACATCTCTCCATAATCCACCAAACTCAAATTAATTGTGCACACACCATCCCTAGAGCAAGAGGAGTTGATTCCCCATCAAAACCCCCTCTGAAATAGCCTCTAGGGTAGCTCTAGACTAACAACTGAAATTCACCTTGATCAAATTCATACCTAGACAATTCACCAAGGCTTGAGACTTCATCCAAAGGTTTGTTGGGTCCAATCGAAGCTACCACAACCATCTGATTGATGCCTCCCATCTCAGACAAAGGTATTGAACCTCAACCCTAATCTCAGCTTATTTTGATTCTTTATTTGTAATGGCTTGATTCCATACTTGATTAACCATATAGGTATTCGTCTTGAGTAGTTGAAGGTTTAGCAATAAATCCCATGCGATTTGGTTGAGTCTAGCTCAAGATCTAAAGGTTTTAGTATGAACGGCTTACAAGTTAAGTCACTTGGGGACGATAACGGAGAGCCGTCTCATCGCGCGTGTATCCAACCAACGGAGGAGATTAAGTCAAATGAGTGGATGGTGCATGAACCACGGGCCGCGTGGCAGCTGAACTGGATGGCAGCGTCGAATGAGAGTGCGCCACATGTGAGTTTGGAGCCGTCGTAGATTGAGGTGGCGCCGCGTGAATAAGTAGAAAAATAGAGATTTTCTGAATTATTTTAAATGCCTAAACTTCAAAAATTCATATATTTCTCTAGAAAAATCATAAAATTAAAAGAAAAAAATTCTCTTGCTCAGTGAATAGAGAAAAGTAATGTGTACTAAAAAAAAATATTTTCTTACTCCCTAATTTTTAATGAATTAAATACCCTCTGTTGTATTTCAATTCTCCATGATTAAATATTACTCACCATGACTTGAAATTTTGAGAGTTCATTCCTCATGATAGAGACTTTGTCTTCTGATTTTCCCAGGTCAGAGGACACCACCATGTTTCTAGCCCCAAATTTTAAGCGAAGGTTACAATTTTGGTTATTTTAATCATATAAGTCAAAATATCACTTAGAAAATTATGAGAATAGTTTTATTAGGTTTCCTGTAGTTAGAGAAGTTTAGGAAAAATATCATGATGCTTTGAATCATCATGTATTTTTCCAAGCTTACTTAAATGCATATACCTTATATTAATTTATGTAAATCACACTTATCAAAAATTGAAAAAATCACCTCCCAAATGTCCATAAAAATCATATTTATGCACCGTAAAAATATCAAAATTATCTGACTTAGTCTAAGTACTAAAATGGATTTTTAAGGAAACCTTGTATTTTTGTGTAAAAATAATTATATTAAATTAAATAAGCTTAAAAAAATTCTAAAAAATTGTTCTTTAAGTTCCTTGTGACTAGGGGCATTTAATAAAAATAAAATCCATTTTTGTGAAAATATTTCATTTTTAAATGTATTTTGAATTAAAAATAATTAAAATAATTAAAATTTTCAAAAATAAAAAAATAGTTCCCAATGAGTGGAAATGTCCCCTGATCACTTAGAATTCATTAGGATATTTTTTCTAATTTTTCTAGGTTAAAATATAAATTTTAAAAGCTTAGAAATAAATTTTTCATATTTTCCCATTAAAATAATTATAATAAATAAATTAAAAATAAAAAAAATGCAAAACTTGGTTCTCTGAGTTTTTGGAATTTAGAACAGCCTATTAAAAATATAAAAAAATGGTTTTTTTGTAATTAAAAAATTATTTTCTATTTAATTTAATCATTGAAATTTATTAAAAAATAAATAATTGTAATAATAATTTAATTAAAAAAATCATGAAATTTTGCCTGAGTGTTTCTCTGACCTTAGGAGAGCTCTAATAATTTTTCCATAGATACAAACCTTAATTTGGATAACTAAATAAATTAACATTTGAAAATCCTATCTTCTAAATTTTAATAGTTATCTAAATTAAATTAAAATTTTAAGAGATCCACATGTTCTCCAACATTATAATTACCTCATGGATATGACACTCTAAACCCTCAAGGTCAATTGAGTTGTGTTTAGTGAGTTACGAGATGATTTTGGTTGAGGGTTTAGAATTTTTGAGATATTGGTGCCTTAATTAAAAATTAGGATTAACCAAAGGGAAAATAAGTAATTTTGATCTTAATAAACATATTTGGATGATTGAAATACAATGGGATTGAACGATACAAACTCACTCACTACCCTTGCACAACATCAATAAAATCATAATCCTGCTAATCTTCATGACTTGGAAGTCAACTAATATTAGACGATTCTTAAGTGACAGGCTTAAGTCGGAAAGATGGAAATTTACTTTTCTCAAGCCCAAAGTTGAGGATGGTTTGACCATTTAATAAGAATACATATCATTTAAATGAAAATTTTGATAATCACCTTTTCACCTATCATGATTGTTAAAGGCTTAGTAGTGACATAAACTCAATAGATTGGATTTAGAAGACAACATAATTGGTGACTAACATCTTTAAACACTACAAGTCTGATCATACTTGCGGGCACCACAATAACCTAAACTTGCCTTGAGGGCACACACTCACATAACTCTTAAACGAAACATCAATTGATTAATCGAGTATTCTACCCTTGAGATAATTAAATTGCTAAGTTTCACTGAGCAACGGGGTTGTCTCACTTCAACCTCGAATGATTAATGGAACAATGTGATAAGTCCAAAAATGTACTCAAAATATTTCAAGAGATCTTCAAAGTGATCTAGGATCATGCCCCGATCACTTTGAAATCTATTGAACCTTCTGAAGAGCGAACTAGACTTGTCATACTTTTGTTCTAAAATCATCAACTAGGATCTCTGAGACTCAACAAAATCATAGCCTGGGGTTTGGTAACTAAAAATTCATCTACTCTTGCAATTTAAGTTCCTTGCAAAATTATATACATGCCTTGCAAGTCCTGATCTTTCAGGTGGTAGAACGAGAAGACTCACTAGGTACGCTTTTACAGTTTACAATACTGCCTTTTCTTGTACTTTTCACACTGTATTTTTATACTTACAAAACTTGCATGTTAAAAAACGATGTCACCCTGCATGAAAGCTAAAGTTGTTAGGATAGTCGTAAAACCGAAACTTAAACTAAAATCAACCAAGATAAAATTCACCGCCACAACATTCAAGATATAAAACAACTTAAAATTTAATCACAAACATCACAAAACAACAACTGCAACTAAATTTAAACATCTCTATCGGATGATCAGAAATCCCTCGGAGGAGGTAACCTATAATTGCTAACAATGTTTCCCATGGTCTAAATGAAAGTATGGAGCTCATTGAGTTGAGTTTAGTAGATTCATTTGGACTAAGTGAATCCGATAGAAAATAGTGGTATCATAATGAGGGAACCGTAGGATCCTAACCTGTATCGCTCTAATCAACTTTAATAGGCCCCATAATATTTAAATGACCATAACCATAGGGAAATCTGATTGGACATTATAACTTGACACATTAGAAAACTTAAAATTATCATGGCAAGGAGCTTGGAGCTAGCATTGTGTGCAGCACAACCATCTTCAACAGCAAGAGAATCTACAACAACACATCTTCTTTTAGAATTAAAAAATCAAGCCATAGGATTTCGAGGTTGTTTCTTTATGCAACATAAATCCTCACCTTATCCTTAGGCCTTTGTATAGCTCTGTTGTATAATATTAGCGCTAACTCGTCTTAGGATTCCAAGGTTGTCATTCGTTACGACCTAAATCCTCATATCTTCAAGAATATTTGTGTAATTTTTTCACATGAATGTAAGCTCTAACCAAATAAAATTGGCAAGATGAAACATTTAAATATTTCTATCCAAAATTGAAGCCAAACTTTAGGATAGCTTGGGAAGTCACTGAGGTTCTCCTCAATATCTCTGACATCCCCTAGTTCTTCTTCCTTTGGACTCTACGATAAATGTTCCAAATTTGAGTCATCCCCTTTCAAACCTCTTTGTCTGATCTCGTTGAAAAGTCCTATCCTTTTGACTTCTTTGAAGATAACATTCCCTGATTTTTATCGAGAGTTTTCTTATGTGACTTCAGTTATCTAAGATGTAATTAACTATAGCGGCTTGCCCTTATAGAAAGCTTTTCTGAACCCAGCTTAATATAAACCCTATTTAAGTTTTTGTATTAAATAGGAGAACTTGTCGGCAAATAAAATGGTTTTGTAGACCAAACGGATGTCATATATTTCTTAGTTTATTTGATCGAGCCTCACCCTCAAGTCTTGTGTTTATCCTTTGGGATAGATATAGGGTTTGAGGTATAGTG
>JXCR01148586.1:290735-318203 GCA_002079205.1 Phalaenopsis hybrid cultivar | reverse complement strand
TATATATATATATATATATGTAAATTAAATTTCCTTCGGAAGAGGGAGACAGAATTCTGATTCCGGCGGCCGACAGATTCCAACGGGCAACTCCACGACCCAAAAAAGTGTCGACAGTAGCATAACATTTGTGCACGTGCACTTTTCTATCCAATATCCTTATATGGGAATGTTTCCTCATATATCTATATTGGATATTTGCATATTATATTTTATTGTACACAACACATTGTACACTTTTTATTTACATAGCATTGTGTATCATATGTGCAACACCTGGAACATCACATGTTTGATGTCTCCACATAAGTATATGTCCCCATATGCTCATGTTGGTGTTGATTTCATTGTATTTGACAAGTAGGGGAGTCTTTATATAACCATAAAGATTCAAAATTTAATTATTTGAATAATCAAACATGACATCAAAGTAATATATTGTCTTGAGAGATAGAAAAAACACTTTACAATAGGTTTGATTACTTAAATTAAGAAATATTGGATATTTGTAATGGTTTACGATTAAAACTAATAAATATTTCTCTTATTTAATCTAAACATCATAGAAAGGATATGCCCCAATAGTTAATTACAACTTAAACAATCAATATTACACAAATAAAACTCTCGATTAAGGTTGTTGTATTATCTTCAAGAAATTTCTAGGTTTAATTTTTCATAATTGATCATTAGAATTATCAAATGGGAAAGGTTGAAATCTGGAACATTTATTAACAGAACCCAAAAAAGAAGAGAATGAGATGTCAAAGATACTAAGAAACTGAATGACATATGAACTATCCTATTGTTAGACTTTAATGATTTTGAAAGAGATTTTTTTCATGTTCAATCTTGACATTTTATTAGAAAGTTAGTACTTAGATTGCATGGCATATGGTTGTAAGAATGACTAGGAGGTAAGGATTTATATTGTAACCAGATGAGAAATCTCATAATCCTAAGTATGAAGTAAGGTTCACTGAAAGAAGTGAAACCTAAGCAACCTAGTTCGAAGAAAGAGAAAGAATAAAAATAAAATGTAATGGACTTATAACCCTGCTTGGAAAAGGATGTCATATAAACCACCTAATCACATTTAAAATCAAGCATGACAAATATCTATGAATGTAAGATAAGATATATTGTTATTTCATTGTGATTAGTAGGTCTTACACTTAATTATAAGTCCAACTGCATAAGTATGGCTGGTATGTCCTAAGATCAATGCAAATATATTTTTGAAATTTAATTTTAACTTCTTAAATTCACAACACTCAAATTATTTTATTATTTGGTGTTAACTCTTAGTATCGAGTGAATCAGAGCAGGCTGGGTAATAAGTTATACAAGTTTTATGATGAATGTTTAGAAGATTCATTATAAGATCAAATGGTATGTGAAGGCAGACTCACTCTACAAGGTCGTGGTCCTTACAGGACAAACCAACCTTTTCGTGTAATGAGTGAGATCCTGACAAATAAGGAATCGAAACAAGATGGTTATGCATATGCCTATAGTAATGTTTTTGTGACTATTACTAAATCACAAAGAGAATACTATTCATTTTTATTTAAAGTCAATTTGGTAGTTTTATATGTACAATGTTTCTAAAGTTGCAAAGGATATATTTTGTGCAGATTTTAGTTTAGGTTATGATTTCTATTAATTTTAAAATTTAAATTATGTTGGTTTATTTTCATTTTGGGTGTATTGTTTAATCCTTGTATGAGTCTACTGATAGTCCATGAAAAAGACACTACAAAGTATTGGCCTAAAATGGTGGCAGACTGTTGGCCTCACTTTTGGATGAGGTCTAGTTTTTTCCTCCTTAGTAACGTAGGGTCTAGTCATAGGAATTTCCTGTTGACTCTAGCCATAGGACTTTCTTGTTGATTATTCCTAGAGGACTAGAATGAAACGCTTACCATTAGAAACTTTAAACTCTTCTTTGCTCAACTTGAAGTTCAACATATTGGTCATAACCTCTAGCACTTAGTAGTTGGAGTCAATATGGGAGAGCTTAAGCAGAGTTCCCATAAGATTGTTTAGCCTTAGGGTCAACCCTCTGGTAGTGTTATCTTGGTTTCTCTCACTCACACACTTGCACATTACACTTCCACTCACTACCTTAAGCCTAAGCCTACCTAACTTTTACCCCTTAACCACTTGGGAGAACCACTAGCCCTAAGCCAGAGTTTATTTAAGACTAGTACATGGAGGACCCAAAGTAGAAGATTTCATTGGTCTATGGCTCAAGTAGGGTGAGTGACACCCCAATTTCTCCAAAGTTTCAAACTTAGCCTTTTGCCCCAAATCTATCCAATTTACTAAAAAGCCCTTAAACTCCAAAATTACCCAAATTTGTCCAAAAATCATGTCAAACCATTTCAAACTACCTAAATTTCCCAAAACATCAAAATTTCCAAAATTATCAAAATACCCCTCATTTAGCCAAAATTACCAAAATACCCTTTGGCGACCCAAATTCACCCAAAACCTCCAAAATTACTTCAAGTGTCTCCAAAATCACTTTGAACCACTTCATTGGGCTCGATTTGATCAATTTGACTGATTTTGACCAAAAGCCTCAAATTGCCTTTAAAGGTCCAATTACCACAATTCACCCCCAATGTCCACCAATTTGATCCCAATTTCCCTCAATTTCAATTCTAAACTCAAATTCATCATGTAAAAGCTTGTTTTAAACCAAGTCCAAGTTCAATTGACCCACATTGGAATCCAATTTCAACCTAAATCAAAAAGGCCCAATTTGACCTAAAGTCAAAATCTCATTCAATTGAACCCCAAATCTATCCAATTGCCCCAAATTTGCATCATAAAATCTTTAAAAATATTTCAAATTATCAAATTAAACCTTCAATTGGCCTTGTTCAAGCCTCAATTTTACTCAAAACCAACTTGGACCAAAACCCCCAATTTTGCCCCAAATTGGCCATGTCTCTAAATTCAACCAAATTGAACTCCACAGCCCCAAAATTTTTATTCAATTCTTATTCAAAACTCTTCATGACAATCCGTAGGACCAATTTGAATCATAAATTGGGCCTTAACCAAACTCTAGCCCAACTCAAACCCAAGTTTAACTCAACACCCCAAAAATTGACCAAATGCCCAAATCCCTTTAAACTAAACCTCCAAATCATTTTAAAATCCCTCCAAACCTTTTCTAAACTCTTTATGACAATCATATACACCAAGTTGCTCAATAACTTGAGTCCTATGTCATAGCTAGCCCAACCTAAACCCAACTTCAAGCTAATTTGACCAAAAATGAACTCATGCACCAAAATTGACCAAGCCAAGCCAAATTGACCAAACTAAAGCCTCTATAGCCTCTTTATGAACCCTAGTGATTAGGCTAGACCCACTTAGTTCACCCTAGGTGAGCCATGGACCAAAGGTCCCCTAAATTAAGGGATTTGTTTCCTAATTTTCTTAAGCCAAAGAGATCTTTGCCAAAACCCATCACCAACCCAAATTAATTGTTGTGACCAATTTTACTGAGGTCCCTGAGCCACCTGCGCACCTCCCCTCCCCTGTCCAACTACTCTAGTCACCGGAGGAGCCAAACCACGAGCCCTCATCCCTTAATCCAAACCCAATTTCACCCATCCAAGCTGGACAGCTGCAATTTGTCTTTGACATTTTTCTGCCCTCCACCTAAGCACCCAATTGCACCTGAATTGAAGCCCTGAGCTCCACCCCAAGTCCCTCTATTAAACCACTTCCTCCATGAAAAAATCAAGAATAAACCAATTTCCTTAGGGACACTCTGTCCAATTGCTTCCAGCCACTCTCCAAGAACTCCCAAACTTAAGCCCACCATTTTCTACCTCTGAAATCCAGTGTGAGAGCTCTATTTTAATTTCAAAATTTAGGGAAAACTAAGACCTATTTATTCAAAAGCCCCACCAAAAAGAGAAGTAGATTCCCCACAAAAGCCCCATCACAAAGAGTCCCTAGCATAGACTTTGATTAACACCTGGAATCGTCTTTGGATCAAAATCATACCTGGGCAATTCCCATAGCTCAGGACTTCATCTGGAGGTTCAATGGACTCATTTGAAGCTGCTACAACCATCTGATTGATTCTTCCCCTCTCAGACAAATATATTGAAAATGGAGCTTAATTTGATTCTCCATGTGTATAGACCGTATTTCATACCATTAAAATTGTATGGATGTGTTCGTCCTGCGTAGATGAAGGTGTAGGAACAAACCTAAAGTGATTTGGTTTAGTCTAGCTTGAGATCTTAAGGTTTTAGTGTGAACTCCTTACAGGTTAGGTTACTTGAGGACGATGAACGGATGTCGTCTGATCATGCGTGTATTGAGTGGACAGTCATGATGGAGCCGAACACAAAGATGGAACAAAAAAGCGACTGACGAGGCAGTTACTTGGCTAGCCGCATTGAATAACGGAGCACTGCGTGGAGATTTTGGAGCGGATGAAGATGAGGTGGAGCCACGCATTTAAGTAGAAAAATATGTATTTTCTAAATTTAATTAAATGCCATATCTTTAAAAAACCATAACTTTTCATAAAAAAATTATAAAAATAAATTAAAAATATCCTCTTGCTTAGTGAATAGAGGAGAACAATATGGGAAAAAAAATAAAAGTTATTTGTTGGCTCTCTAAATTTTCATTAATTAAATAGCTTACGTGGTATTTTAATTCATTATGATTAAATATTTCTCATCATAGCTTGAAATTTTTAGGGTTTGTTCCACATGGCAGAGGGTATGTCCTCTGATTTTTCTAAGCTCATGGAGCATCTCTATGCTTATAACCCTAATTTTTAAGCTAAAATGGTTATTTTGTCTTAAATTAATTATATAAATTTAAATACCACTTGAAAAATTATGAGATAAATTTAATTAGGTTTCCTATGGTCAGAAAAATATAGGAAAAATATTATGATGGTTTGAATAATTTTTTACATTTATGTATTTAATTAAGTTTGTATGTTTCGTACTAATTTTAATAAATTAAATATTAATAAAAAATCAACAAAATCCATTCCACATTGTGTGTAAAAATCATGTTAACCTATTGTAAAAATTTGAAAATTATTTGATTAAGTTTAAGCACTAAAGTTGATTTCTCAAGGAACATTGTATTTTTATACAAAAATAATTATATTAAATTAAACACACTTAAAAAAATTATGAAATGTAGTTTTCTGAGTTCCTTGTGATCAGGAGCACTTAGGAAAACCAAAAGTTATTTTTGATAAAATACTTGATTTTTGACCCATATTTCAAATTAAAAATAATTAAAAATTCTAAAAATACAAAAATATTTCAAAATATTCCTAATTGTTTCTTGATCACTTAGAAATCATTAAAATATTTTTCATAATTTTTTTAAGTTAAAAAAAATTTAAAGGCCCAAAAATGTTTTCCTTAATTTTTTTCATTAAAATAATTGTAATAAATAAATTAAAAAAATCATAAAATGTAAATTTAATTTTTTGAGTTTTCTGGACTCAGATAGGTTTAATAAAAATATTTAAATTTTTTTTTTGTAAAAAAACATATTTTCCAATCAAATTAAATCATAAAAATCAATAAATAATTATAAAATTAAATTAAAGATTTGACCAAAAAGAACTTGAAAATTTGCCTAAGTTTTTCTCTGACCTAAGGAAACTTTTAATAATTTTTCAATAAACCAAAAACTTTATTTTGATTTATTAAATAAATTAATATTGAAAATCCAATTTTCTAAGTTAAAATAATTATTTAAATTAAAATTTGAAACCCACATTATCTCCTCTCATGTTTTAATTTCTTTTATGGATAGGGACTCAGAATTCGCTAAATTCTCTTGAATTATGCTTAATGAGTTATGAGGTGAAGACCCCCAAGAGTAAAGTGATAATTTTAGATTTTAGTACCTCAATCAAAATTTAAGATTAATCAAAAGGAAAATGGGTAATTTTGATCTTAATGAATATGTTTCGATGAATGAAACATAATGGGTAAAAGGTAGAAATGAATTTGTCACCTTTCCATAATAAGAATAAAATTATAAATTGCAAAATTATCAAGATTTGGAAGTTAATCAAAATCAAGTGATTTCCAAGTGATGGGCTTAAACTAGGGAGTTGATGTTTCACTTATGATTAAGTCTACAATTAATGATAATCAAACTTCTTTTATTCAGAATCTTTATCACCTAAATTAAAATTTTAACATTTGCTAATTTTTCTCCCATTAGATTTATTAATGGGTTTGGTAGTGATCTAGGCTTGATTTTAAAATTTTTTTGATGGGATTTAAAAGATAACATGATTGGTGATTAACACTATCGGCCCAGCTTTAGTGGTGGGTACAAAAGTCCTTAATGACTAAAACTTGCCTTAGGTGCATTCACCTACATAACGTTTACGTAAAATATCAATTGATTAATTGAGTGCCCCGCCCTCAAGATGGTTAAAATGTCAAGATTCATCGAGTAATGTGGTAATTTTAATTTGCCCTGAGATGATTAATGGAACAATATGATAAGTTCAAGATGAACTCGAATGGTTCAAGAGATCTTTAAAGCAGTTTGGGATCACTCTCTCAACACTTTGAAATCTCTTAGATACTTTGAAGGACAAATTGAACTTGCTATATTTTGTTCTAAAATCATCCATTAAGATCTTTTGGGATTCAATAAGTCATAGTTTGGAGTCTGTTAGATACATCTTCATATACTATTGCAATTTATTTAAATTTTTGTAAAATTATATACAGGTTGCAAAAGCTAATCTTTCAGCGGGAAGATGACAAGAACACTTTTACTGTGTTATTTAATTTCTTTCATCTTACATTTTGCAATCATCATAACTGCTTGGGTGCGTACTTTACTTTATTTGCAAAATCAAAAAAACTTTTCAAAATTTTATCAAGATTTTCAAAACCTAAAATAAATTGTTTTAAAGGTAACCATAAATCCTTTGAAATTTCACTAAACATAAAATATCCTTTTGAATTTACAAGAGTCCCTCGGAGGAGGTAACTGATGGTTGCTAACGAGATCTTCCCGGTTTAAATGGGTTTCATAACTTGTTTAAGCTAAGGAAATTTAAGAGAAAAGAGTGATACCAAAATGAGGAAACTGTGAGATCCTAACCGATGTCGCTCTAATCAACTTTAAGATTCCCCATGATATTTAAATAACCATAACCTTAAGAACTACTTGATTTGACATCAGGACTTGAAACATTAGAAAACTTAAACTCGCTATGACAAGAAGCTTGGAGCTAGCATTGTTGGCAGCACGACCATCTTCAATAGCAAAACATGTCTACACCAACTAAACCATTCTTTAGAATTAAACAACTGAGCCATAGAATTTTGAGGTTGTCTGCCTAGTGCGACATAAATTCTCAACTTATCTTCAGACCTTTGTATAACCCTACTATACAATATAAGCCCTAACCTGTTTTAGGATTAAAAAATTGTCGTTCTTCACAACCTAAATCCTCACATCTTCTAAGTTTTTTGTGTGATCGTCTCACACGAATTTAAGTCTTAATTAATAAAATTGGCAGGATAAAATATTTAAATAATTTCTTCCTTAAAATTGAAGCAAAACCATAGGATAGCTTGGGAAGTCACTGAGGTTCTCCTCAGGATTTGTGAAATCCCCTAGTTCTCCTTCTTTTGGATTCCATAATAAATGTTCCAAATTTGAGCCATTCTTATTTCACACCTCCTTGTCCGATTTTTTGAAAATTCTTATCCCTTGAACTCCTTGAAGATAATATCCCCTGATTTTTATCAAGAGTTTTATTAGGTGACTTATGTTAGATGTAATTAACTATATGGGCTTGCCCTTATAGGAAACTTTCAAAAACCCAGGCTAATATAAAACCTATTTAATTTTTGGTATTAAATAGGGGAACTTGTCGGTCAACAAATTTGTTACAACATTGATAGTAAACCAATCAAAGAGTCATTGTTATATTTATTTAGTTTCATCAATTTCTTTAGTTTCATCCTCTTTTAGATGGTTCTTACATTGATAGTAAACCAATCAAAACACATCCTCACTCTAGAAAGAAAAATACATTACATGAAATAAACCCTAGTTTATTACAACAACACTGCAAAATAAAGTCAGTGCATCCTAAGCTTACTATGGTGGCCTAAAAATATGTAAAGAAAATCTAAGAAAACCTAGGGCAACAAAGAATTATCCACTCTTCCTACTAAATATATAGCTAGCAAACACAATGAGCACAACACAAAACTTATATACTTCTATGAAGTCTAAATGGCCAGTGTCTTACGACGTCTAAAGGTGGGGGAATTAAGAAGTGAGGTAATTAATTAAATTTATTTTTAAGATGTCCACGATCAAGACACCCACGGATTTTCATCATCCAAGGGTTGTTGGTGTTTTGGAACTACTTGGTCAAAAAATTTATTTAACATATTCTGAATGAAATATTTAGCAACCATATGTTGCATAGTTCATGAAATTTTTGTAGAACTAAAGGGTTAATTATTATTGTTAGTTTCATTCAGTTTTGTTTATTCATTAAGGATTTATTTTACATTTTAATGTCTTCTATATTTAATAAATTGATGATTTATTATCTTATTTAACTTTATTTAACTTTTAACTTGCTTTATTTTCAATTTGATTTTCTTAATTATTTTGATTTTATTAAGATTATTTTATAGGATTTTATTTTTAGTTTAGTTTGATTTTTATTATGAATGTCTTTATGATGACCCTAATCAAGATCCCATGGTTCTATCATCCCAGGTTTCATTAAGGTGTGTGGTCTACTTAGTTACACTTAACTAGAGGTGTCCTTGCTGATAATCATGGGCTATCTCATCCAAGTCTTCCTCACAGACTGGGTTTAGTTTTTTTAAGTTTATGTTTAAGTCTTAATAGATTTTTAAAGATTACTTTAAGTTATAATGGCTCTGTAGGTTCACTTGTTATGTTTTTATAATTATTAAAATTGGCAGGATGAAATATTTAAATAATTTCTTCCTCAAAATTGAAGCAAAACCATAGGATAACTTAGGAATTCACCGAGGTTCTCCTTAGGATCTGTAAAATCCCCTAGTTCTTATTCCTCTAGATTCCATAATAAAGTTCCAAATTTGAGTCATTCTCATTTTACACCTCTTTGTCCGATCTTTTGAAAAGTCTTATCCCATGAACTCCTTGAAGACAATAGCCCCTGATTTTTCTCGAGAGTTTTATTAGGTGACTTCTGTTATCTAAGATGTAATTAACTATATGGTCTTTCCCTTATAGGAAACTTTCAAGAACCAAACCTAATATAAACCCTATTTAATTTTTCGTAGTGAAACTTGTCAATCAACATAAAAAATGATTTTTTCACATACTTAAATGGATGTCATAATTCTTTAGTTTTTTTAATCAATTCTTATTAGTAAGTAGTGTGTCTACCCTTTGAGATAGATGCATTGCTTGCAGTATTAGGCTCGTTTATTTAAACAACTGAGGATATGAGATCGGTTCGATCTCATATTTTCAAATTTTAAAGTACTACTTTTATCTAAATTATATATATATATATATATATATATATTAAATTAAACATGTGTCGGGATATCCATTCTGGCAACCGATAGTTTCTAATTTGGTGACCGACACAAACCTATTAAGCAAATACTAAGACATGATAACCAATGAGTGTTAATCATAAACCTACATCAGTCTTGTCATTCAATATCATTCAAAGAGTCACTATTGTCGTTATTTAGTTTTTTCCTCTTTAAGATGGTTCTTACATTGATAGTAAACAAATCAAAACACATCCTCACTCTAGAAATAAAAATGCATTACATGAAATAAACCCTAGTTTACTACAACAACACTGCAAAATAAAGTCAGTCCATCCTTAGCTTACTATGGTGGCCTAAAAATATGTAAAGAAAATCTACAAAAACCTAGTGCAACAAAGAATTGTTCACTCGTCCTACCAAATATCTAGCTAGCAAGCACAATTAGCACAACAAAAAACTTATATACTTCTATGAAGTCTAAATGGCTAGTGTCTACGACATCTAAAGGTGGGGGAATTATGAATTGAGGTAGTTATTTAAATTTATTTTTTAGATGTCCCCGTTCAAGACACCCATGGATTTTCATCATCCCAGGGTTGTTGGTGTTTTGGATTTACTTAGTCAAAAAAGTTATTTAACATATTCTGAATGAAATATTCAGCAATCATATGTTGCATAGTTCAAGAAATTTTTGTAGACCTAAAGGGTTAATTATTATTGTTAAAGTTTTATTCAGTTTTTTTTATTCATTGAGGATTTATTTTACATTTTAATGTCTTCTAGATTTTATAAATTGATGATTTATTATCTTATTTAACTTTATTTGACTTTTAACTTTTTTTTATTTTCAATATGATTTTCTTAATTATTTTGATTTTATTAAGATTATTTTATAGGATTTTATTTTTAGTTTAGTTTGATTTTTATTATGACTTTCTTTATGACGACCCTAATCATGATCCCATGCTTCTATCATCCTAGGTTCATTAAGGTGTGTTGTTTGCTTAGTTACACGTAACCGGAGGTGTCCTTGCTAATAATCATGGGTTATCTCATCCAAGTCTTCCTCACATACTGGGTTTAGTTTCTTTAAGTTTAAGTTTAAGTTTAAGTTTTAATAGACTTTTAGAGCTTTGTTTAAGTTATAATGGCTCTGTAGGTTCACTTGTTATGTTATTGTAATTTTTTTAATGTCCACTTTATATTACACCAAAGTTTGTCTTAATTTGTTTGATCACTTGGTGATGATTTTTTTGGATTATTGGTCCTATATGTCTTAATCTATTTTGATTTTTTTTGTTTGTTAATGAATGTTTTATTTGATTTAGGGTTTTCTTAAGTTCTTAGTTAATGAGAGTTATATTTATATAAGCTTGTCATTCTTGACCTAAGCTATTCCGTCTCAAGGTGGGGTTTGTTTAGTTTGTTTTATTGTTTGTTGTTGAATACATTGGAGTGATTCATTAAGAATTTAAATCTCATTTGTTGAGTTTTCTGCAAGTTTTTATTGTGTGATTATCATAATTTTTTGTTAATTTATTGAAGCTTTAAGTTTATGAGCTTTATCATTATTTTTTAATTGTTATTGTATCTATTATTATTATTATCATTGATATTATTATTATTATTATTATTATTATTATTATTATTGTTATTATTATTATTATCATTATTATTATTATTATTACTATTATTGAGGTTATGTTTATAGTTGCTTTTAGATCAATTCAATTTTATTGTATCTAATAGTTTTAGTAATCGATAATCATTTTAGTTTAAGTGTTTAAATTTCAGGGTTAATGGATTACAAAAGTTGTAATTTTTTTATTGCTCTTTTCATTACGATTTTATTATAACTTAATTCTTTTAAACTTTCATTAATGTGTTGTAATTGGATTTTTTTATGTTAGGATTTTACTATGCTTAAATCACTTTTCCATTTTGATATTTTCATTTTTTAATATTAATTTTTGTATTTAACTTTAATTAAGGTTGTGTTAAAGTAGCTTATAAACTAAGCCAATTTTCCTTCAAAGTATTGTAGAAAATCAATCAACAATTAATTTTATGATTTAGGTTAATTAAGGTTAACATTTTTTATAACATGTGATTTTTATGGTTTTTCTTATAATTATAATTTCTGCCCCCTAAGCTTGTCCTCAGAGTTTTGCTTGAACTTTTCACTGAGCCATTCCATCTTATATGTTATTAGGTTTTCTTATTAGGATTTTAAAGATTTAATTTACCATTTTAGTTAGGGTTTGGAGACCAAGGGCTAAAGCACAATTTTGCATTTTGCAAATATACCTTTCTATGTTTTTAGGTATTTTTTTTATTTTTAATGGATTAAGTTACTATTTTAATTCACTAATCTACTGAGTTTTATATCTTTTAAATTTTCCAAATAAGTTTATATTTTCTTATCTTTACTTTAATTTTATATTTGATTTTGTGATTAGTTGTATTTTCATTGAGAGATATGGTTTACAAATAAAATTATGGCCTATATTCATAGACAATCAAGGAATATTCATATGGATAAAGAGCACACCATATCCAAACTCTATGTATTTTTATTTTAAAATTAATTTTATGATTTTTAAGTGTTTTAGGTTTTTAATTAATTTCTAAATTACTTCTAAGTTAAATCATTTAGTTCATTTTTATTAAATTCTTCTTACTTTACTGAGTCAGAAGAGTTCTTTTTTTGTTTTTTTTTTTTTCATTTTTAATAATTTAGTTTTGAATTTTTAAAGTTATTTAGAATTTTTTGGATTTAATTAAATTGACGAATTAGATTTTCCTACTTATTCAAGTAAGTGCCCCATCATCCTCTAACTCGTCAAAATATCAACGAGTCGCTACGCAATTCATTGTGATTTCCATATAGGTGTTGAGTTGGCACCAATCTGATGTATGTTCGATCACCCCCTCTTTCATATGATCTAATCAGGGTGTGCATTCCAATTACATGACAATGGATGACATCTATTCATCGTCCCCATGAGACAAAAAACAACGATCGTCCATAGTCTTTTGCATGATTTGACTGATACATTGTATCAAATTCAATCCTAATTAATCCTAAATCTTCATCTATCAAATACTTTTATACAGCTAGTTATGCATGAATTTGCAATTCTCTTCACAATAGACCAAACTTAAAAAAGAAAATGAAGTTTCGACCATTACCTTTGCCCAAGAGGTTAGGCCTTGATTAGGTTTGATAGAGATAAGTGCCTTGAGCCCATGATGCTCTATGAAGTGTTAATTTGAAGCTCCCTTGCCTCCTTGTATGAATTGATTGAACGGTGGTTCAATTTAGTGTTGGATGGGGATATACACTGCATGAATCATGATATTAATTGAGGAGATGGTTTTGAATCTTTGTTAAGCTAAATGAAGGGTAATTGGATGTTTTGAGGTGTTTGACTATAGGGCCAAAAAATGTTGTAGTGTGGTTGGATGAAATTATGGTTGTCTGGTGGTGGGAAAGGTTCATGAATGATTGTAATGATTTGGTGACCTTTGTGGGAGTGTTTTGGAGCAAGAATTTTGAAGTTTGGTGGAGCAGGCAGGGAATGTTGGTCTCCTGAGTATGTCTTAGATTTGAGTCATATATGACCATGATAGGCCATGTGAGAGATCGAGATAGTCTAGGATCACTTGGGGATTGCCTGAGGTGGGTCAGATTGTGTTGAGGTGGGCTAGGGCAAGGCTTTGAATTGAAAAAAAAAATGGTAACTCTTCTTTTGTGATTTCAGGTAGGGAGGCCCCGATAAGTATGAAGGGCTAATTTGAGAAGCTTGGGTATCATTGGTGAAAGTCCTAGCTTGCTGGCTAAAGTCAATCCTGATTGAAATAGATTACTTTGGATTTGATTTGAACTTTGGTGGCTTGGGGTGCCTTATGGAGGAGCTTGGTTTTAAGCATGATGGCTTTTATCTTTTAGTACTTGAGCTAGAAGGGGGCGATTTTATTTACCTTATTTCATTTTATCTCTTAATGTGTTAATGTATCATAGGGTCAAGTTTGTGTCAAAGATTATTTAGGGTTGACTTAAGTTAGGTGGGTTTGGGCTTAAGCTTAAACTTAGGGTTTGGTCTTGAGTTTTAGGGTTTGAGCTTGGATGGTAGGTTTGGTGGGCCAAAAAGATGGGGCGGGCCTTAGAAATTTATCTTAATTATTTTAATTTAGTTAATTATCTTTTAATGTTTATTTAATTTAATTTTTATAATTTTAATGAGTGGAAAGGTAATTACATTTCTTCCTTCATTATCAATTTTTTGGCTAATGTGAATGTGTGTGGTGTGATACTTAAGTTAGTTGATTTTTTAATGATATTGGATTAGCTGAATATTAATAGTCCCTTTTTTAAATTTTGGTTGGATGTGAAGTAATTTTAATGTGGTTTGATTTTGTTTGAGGCTTAATTCTTATTTGACTTTGGTAGGGCTTAGTTTTATTGATTTTCATTAGTATTGATTTTAGTGAATTATAGTTAATTTTAGGCAATTTATGTGGATTAATTTGAAGTTAATTTTGAATCAATTTTTTTTTTGTTAAGATTGATTTAATTTTTTTTATGAATTTAATAAATTAATTTTAATGAATTTTAGTAGGTTGATTTTAATATCTTGATTTTTGTTATTCTTAATTTTAATAGATTTAGCCTATGGTGAAAATAATTTTAATTAATTTCATTTTTGTTGAAATTATATTCAATAGATTTAATTTTTAGTTAAATTGATTTCAATTAATTTTGGTTGAATTGTACTTAATTTTATTTTTGTTGAAGTTGATTCTAATAGATTTAATTCTTATTTATATTGATCCCAATGGATTTTTGAAATATTAATTTTTGTTTCATTCAATTTTGAATTTAAGTGATGTTTTGAAATTTAGTTGGAGTTATTTTCATTTTATCCGTTTTCTAGAAGGATAAGCCCCATCTTGGCCCAAAGCCTCATACCCAATGTGTTCTTTTGTAAACCAAATAAAGGGTTGTCCAAGAAGTTAGGAAGGGGAAGTGCAAAGTGCCTAGGAGACCTAAGTCTTTAAGGTCAAAGTGTCACCTAGGACATTTCCAACCTTAAGGGTACTCAAATTATGTCACAATAGGTTGGCTTTAACCAGCTTAAATAATTTTTGTAGATTTAAAGCCAAGAATATAAAACCTTAATGAGTTAAGAAATGTTAAAATTCTACTTGGTTTTGGTTTCACCACTAGTCTTCTAGGAGAGACTCTTAGATCCTAAGCTATAAGAAAAGGGTAGGAGGACCTCATACAAAAATAAGGTCAACAATTGAATATTCATATATCTCATAAAGGAATGGATAGCATACAAAGCCCACCTCACCATGACTTTGCCTAGTGTGTGACTCCACCTATTATGAGTAATATCACTCAACATTTATGACATCACCTACCATTGTCATAGACATATCTTGGTATGTTGACAAAATCAGAACACCTAGACTGATTATGATCTTCATTTCCTTTTCTTTCATTTACGTATGATCGTTTCACCTCATGTGATCATACTTAACAATTAAATTACATGTATTTCTACATGTCTCTTGATGTGAGTACTTTTACCTAGCATATTACACATGTCTAGCATATCATCATGTGTTTTTCCATGACACCTCATACATAGCTTAAGCATCCATATTATGCAAATTATTATTCATGCTTGTTATGATTACTCATATCTAGCTCGAGCACCTTATCATAATAAATCACATTGTAATGTGCATCATCTTCTTTAGGAATGCCATCGATAGCAAATCACCCTTTTAGATGTGTGACTCAATTTTGGTTGTAATGCTTTAATTAGCATTACTGTGAGTATATGTTAACGAGTAATGCTAAATATTACAATGTGATTAGCATTTGTATGATTGTGTGAGGATCCAATAAACCTAAAATGTGTCATTTAGGTTATCTATACACTTATATGTGTTCAAATTTAAAAAATTAAGAGAAACAATTATTAATATTATACATCATGATTTAACCATATTTTGAAACTAAAAACATATACTAGTTTAGCCCTAAGTAAGGTCACCCCTTTTAAAATATATTTTGTTCATCTTCTAGTGATATGTTTTTGATCTCTTGGATCTTTAGGATGGGGCCATGGATGGTAACCACATCAAAATCATACTCTATCCTCATTCACACTTTTTTCACATACGTAGATGTATGTAATTATGAAACCTTGTCTTAGATGCTCGTTTAGAATGGGGTAGGGTGTAGTTAGGGTTTTCATATGCTTGGTTATTATTTTATAGTTAGTGTTAGCCAAAAATTTTTTGTGTTGCCTTTTGCATATTTATTGGGTATGAGATGCAAACTAGTATGTTAAGGGCAACCTTCTTTTATGGAGACATGCCTAATAAGGAGGAGCTTCATAACTTAAACTAATATCTTCTCTGCATATGGTGCTTAAATCTCTTCCTACCAGTCATAGTTTGTTAGACCTTGCATGATATACCATATGCTAAGTTTTGATGTAGGTCGTCTTTTTTTTGTGGTTTATAGGTATTTTTTTTAGAATCTATAGAAATGAGTCAATATTAGAAGTAAGGTACTAACATGGGTTTCTGGGGTGCTTGACATGTGGAACCATGTGGACAGGACTAGGGACAACATAATTGTAACTCATTCCTTTGTTTTGAGTTTATATTATTGTATAAAAATTAGGATCAAGTATGTATATACAAATTTTGACTACAATTTTGTCCTTTTGGGTTATTTTATCCAAGTGGCACTTGACTTGTTGTTTACTTTATTTATGTGTTTTGTTTGTTATCATGTGTAGAGTATTGAATTCTTAATTTATTTTAATTGTGGATTGTCTGTGTTTTTCTTATTTTCACTTAGGCTCTTTAGAAAAAAAAAACATTTCTACAGAATATTAATTATAAAAATTTATCTTAATCAAAATTTAGTTAAAATTAAATCCACTTTAAAATAAGCACTTTACTTTATTATTTAATTTTCTTACATGGCCTTTGGATTGAATTTAAAATAGCTTTGTGTGACCCAAATCATAATAATAGGGCCTCCACATTAAGTATTCATATAGATAATTGCATCGTATTTTCATGTTCCCAAGAATACTATTGCTCTTCCAATCTAACTTGCCAAACATATCTTATTTGGTTAGGATATTATCTAGAATGACTAGGATGTTAGAAGCTCCCTTGACCCAGATGAGGTGTAAGTCCTTTATGGGACAGTTTCATTTTTTAGTCATCTCATTCCTTCTCTTTCATTCTAGAGGCCTACTTACCAATTTCTTGGCAGGTATACGTCCAACATATGAATTCAATCCAAATAATTTCATAGGGATTTAATCATTTCTTTTTCTTGACGTTATGGCTATCGAGAGTTCTTGGATGATGAAGCACATGGGCTACTGATAAGGGATCTCTAGTTGGGTTAGATTGATTACCTTACTAACCAGGTAGTCTAATAGTCATAATGGCATGAGATGACAGATCCATGAAGCCCTGACCGACTATCTCTGCCTTCTTAATAATTCCTTACCTCTTTATTGATATACTAAATTTTAGCCCATTATATTCCTTTTAACACATTTTTAATATCATTTCACAGGCTCGGATAACTAATTGGTTGTCACTTGTACGTGATACAGTGATTCACTCTCTGCCCGATGACCCAATATGACTTTGAAGCATTGGCTAATTCTATTTGAAATGAAAATAATATTCCTTGATATTCTTATTAACTAGTTATGACAAAAAGTAAGCAAGGTACCCTTACTCGAGAGTATTTTGGATTATCCCTCAAGAAATAATTGATCAAATGGACACATTGTTTTGGGAGTTGCTCTAGACCACAAAACAAAAATATAAATTTTGGCTCTCTGGTTATAACATTAGTTTTTTATATTTGATTTCCTTATTGATATTTTTAAGGTGTTTTGACCTGATTTCATTTTGGGCGACACTCTTAATCTACCGCACAACAATTACCTTATTAAAATTCTCCATTATTTTTATATTTTGTTTGTCTAGGTTTTTTATGTTTTCTCCATTTCAAATTTTTCTCCTTCTTCAAATCATTTTGATGAACCAAGAAACAAGATTCTTTGGAAAAGAGAATTATAAAATGAAAATTAGATAAGCTGATGACTTTGAGTTATAAAGAACCAAAATTTACACATAACATTATTTGAAGCAAAAAATTGAGTTTCTTAAGTAATAGAGTATATGCAATGGATCTCAAATATTTAGTCTCAATTTTTAGAATCTTTAGTAATTTCTAATATCATAGAAATTTAATATCTAAATACTAGCCAAGCTATCCTTTGTAAGAAAAAATAAAACTCCTTTATTCATTTCTTACTTTTTTATATAATTAATTTTTACTAATGAATAATAATAAGAAACAAATCTTGTGCTATAAAATGTTCAAGATAATAGCATGTTTTAGTACTTGCTATTTAATAGAAGCACAATATACATCTTATAAATTACTTTCATTAAAAGTATTTTTACATATTTTATACTCTATTATTTTAATGACTTTCACAGAACTATATTCTATATCTTGTTTATTCTCTATTGGTTTTTGTTATGGTTTTTTATAAACTCTTTTATTTTCTTTGGATTTGATGAAATTCTCAAGTAATCCTCAAAGCTGCCAGTAATCTTTTATATCATGGTCAAGGTCATAGTTCTTATGAAATGTTTAATGCTTTTGTAAATCTTTGATACGAAACTAAAAAAATAAAAGATGAAAATTAACATATATTATCCTTAGTTACATTCACCAACTTGGTTTGGAAGACTTGTAAAGAAATGTGAGTGATGCTACTAGCCACTATGAATGAATTATTTTTGAGAATTAGAATGCAAACAAGTTCTCTCATTCAATTTATTACTCAAGTAAATAATTTTGTGCTTATCTTTGTAAGTGACTTGGTTGGTTCTAATTTTGGTATTTTTTTTGTTACCTCTATTCATGATTATCAAGCACTAAGGTTATAATGAATTCTCATGTTTATGAGTATGAGATCTTCATATCTTCTCTAAATTTATTGTTATGTGAGATTATGTGATTATTGGTAAGTTTGAGCATTTAAGGAAACATACTTAATTGATTTATCCCCAATGCATATCCAAACTAACTTTTGTTGACACAAAGTGTCAGCACAATAAGGAAAACAACTTAATAGATAACACCTAGTAAAATTGAGTGAAAATTTTTGTAGCAAACTTTTGGGCTTTTAATTATTAATGTTTCTTGTGGACTTTTTGGTAGCTTTTAGGCACTATAAAATTAAAGAATAATTTTTAAAACTAAAAAAATGAAATAATCTACCCTAATGGGAAATATAAAAAACTTTCTAAGAGGCTCAACATTAAAAATGATAAAATTAAGAATCACTTCAACACATTATATGCATCAAATAAGAAAGTGGCTAACACATAATAAGCCATAAGCTTTGTAGAGCCTATCTTTCTCACATAACAAGATGTAGAATTTTAAACTTTGTAAGAGATTTTATCTCCAACATTTTTCTTAGAAAGCATTAGTTACTAAAATTTTTGCTTCTCAGCTCATTGAGAGTACCATGTATAATCTTTGTTATTATCTAAATAATAAGTTTCTTCCAATGCTAAAGTTGGCATTAATGCCTTATTCTTGTGGGATATCACTAAGTTATTAAATCTAAGGATTCTTCTACTATATTCAACCTTAGGACAATTCCATGAGTGCTCTCCGAAGCTCACTAGATCATCCAAGTGATTATTTCCCTTACTTTCACAAGTGATCTATTAGTACTAAAATATTGATTCTCTATATTTATAAATCCTCATCAATTTTGTTGCATTATTTTTTTTAGTGCATGCCTTCTGATTCTCGATGTGAGTCAACACCCATTTCATTTGTCTAGATGTTAGATATAAATCCTTTTATGAATGTTGTCTAAACCACAAAGATAAGACTTATAAGACCTCACCTAGTAGAAAATAAATGGGGTTTAAAGAAGAAGAAGAAGGAGGAGGAATGTATTTGATTTGAGAAAGATGCACTAAGATAATATAATTGGTGACCAACATTCCTTATAGTTTCATCTCCTAAAATTGCCCTTAGAATCTTTATTTAAAGAATTTCTAGGCTACAAGACATACAATTTATAATTTGTACTCTTAATAAATGAATAAAAAATACACTTTGAAACCTATTTGATATTATAGTGGATTTGTGTAGTTTGAATACTAAGAAGTAAACATGAATAATTGTTCTGTCAATATAGTTAACAAAAGTTAACTAAAAATTGACAGAATAAAGCTTCATTCATGAAGTTCTTATAGACAAACTTGCCAATCTGTTCAATAAAGTTGCAGACCTCAGTAGGTGGTTGGTTAGTAGTCCATGATCATGAGTAAGAGACATTTGAGGTGAGATTAGCAAATCAAAGTTTGAGTTTCAGCATCTTCTTGTGAGTCTTCTAAGATCTTAGTGAATCAATTATGAGGTTGGGCTAGTGTTTCTTGATCATCAACAATTCTATCTGCTTCAACCTTCATAGCGCTTCCAATTCATTTTGTATTGAATTTAACCTAGTTAATATGAATTCTGAGAATCTTTGAATATATATGACTCTTATATTAATTTTAAATGGGTAAGTTTATAAAAATTTTCTACATTAAGTCTGAGCTTTTGTCCTTATGCTTAAAAATAATAATAATAAATAAACAATTTTATACCAACAAGACTAAAGTTTATTTTTAAATATCTAACACCCAAAGTAAGATATTTACACTTATATCATCTTGGTCTCATACATCATGCATGAAAATGTGTGTTTCACTTTTAAAAGATAGTGAATGTAGTATNTGGTCTCATACATCATGCATGAAAATGTGTGTTTCACTTTTAAAAGATAGTGAATGTAGTATTTTTTTTTTAATTATTTGATGTTAAAAATTTGAATGGCATGCATGTAAATATGAATGTTTTGGTGTTATATATGTAAATGCATAAAAATGTTATTAAATTAATTGTTCACTTTTGTTTTTAATTTTGTTGATGAGCTTTGAGCATAGAATCTTTGGGTGAGATAAAGAAATGCCCTCATCCAAGTTTCAACTTCCNAGCCGGGTGGACAATTATGGGACTTTGAACTATTCCTGGTGAGTCTCAAATTGCCACGTCATCTTCTTTATTTGCTATCAGATCTCTTTTAGATTCGTGGTGACATATTTTTTGATGCATGTGTTGTATGTGTGTGCCTATATATATATATCTTTATTGTGCTTTCATTGAAAGGCCGAGAAACATGAGTGATTACAACTTTAATCTATATATATATATATATAGATTAAAGTTGTAATCACTCATGTTTCTCGGCCTTTCAATGAAAGCACAATAAAGATATATATATATAGGCACACACATACAACACATGCATCAAAAAATATGTCACCACGAATCTAAAAGAGATCTGATAGCAAATAAAGAAGATGACGTGGCAATTTGAGACTCACCAGGAATAGTTCAAAGTCCCATAATTGTCCACCCGGCTTCTATAGGCTGAAAAAAAAAATAGTCCTAGGATGAGCAAAACTCACCCATCCTCCAAAAGTGTTATTGGTATAAACCTCGCACAGACGAATCCGTCGGCATTCCTCAACCAACTCGAGTGAATGATGAAAACCGCTTAGATTTAAAGCAGTCAGTCGGAACCTCCAGGTCCACCCTTAGGCCATAGCCGTCAGGGTAATGGCCCGATTGGTTATTCCCTCAGGCTCTCGGCGTGTGGCTACCCAGTTCCAAATCTAGCCTGACGCCATCATAGGCACTTTCCCCTACCAAGTTGAACGCCATCTTAGGCTCCCGACCCTGTAGTTATGTATTTCTACCTACTTTACTAAGGGTACAAAATATAATCTTACAACTCTCATTCCTATAAATAGGGGCTCATTTCATGTATAGCGATTATGTGATTTTACTGTTCATGACTGAGCTCTCTCAGCTTTTTACCTCCTTTCTGTACTCTATTCATTAAGCATGTCTCCGTATAGTTTTGGATTCAATATCCTAAAAGCTGCAACTAATGTGGATTCATGTTTTCAAGAATAAGAGGAATCCAATGATCAAAAAAAGGAGAGAATCGCCAGAGAGAAATAGCCAACACAAAGAACCCCAGAGAAGGAATGGAGGGGTACGTCCAATGGGAAATGAAAGTGTTGAGGACCCAGATAATGAATCAAGTTTGGGCCAAATCATAGAAGTCCTGAGGTTGTCATGACTCAATGAGAGGATCGGGCTCCCTGAGGACAGAACCTTCCCCAGGAAACAGTGATGGTGCACAATGGCAGAAGGCTGAACCACAACTTCATGGGTGTCGAAGCTTTGCAATACCAAGATAGTGTTAAATCTATGCAACTAGAGTACAACAGCCTGAACGCATTGAGGTGCCACATCAACTAAAGAATTCCTTCTACCTTCACATCTCAGAGGTTGAGCACTCGAACAAGTTCAAGCTCCCAGTAATGGAAGCATATAAGGTTTGGTCAGCCCAATGCCACATCGCCTCATTTGAATGTGCAATGCGCCTGTTAAAAATTTTGGGCACATTCAAGTGTCGTTTATTCTTTACTAACCTGAGCTCGTCAGCCTTGAAGTGGTTCAAATGGCTTATGATAAGAAGCATAAGCCCCTTTTAATACTTTCATATGATTTTCTTTGTGCAGTATGCCAACACCCAAGCACCCAAAAGAGCATGTAGTCCTTATGGAAGCTGAAATAGAGACTAAACGAGAGCTTGTATTCATATATCTTATGATTCTATAGGGAGATGTTAGATGTGAAGGACCTCTGAGGGTGCATGGAACAAGCCACCCTAAAGCAGAGCTTGATGTCTGATAAGTTATGTTAAGACCTCGGTTGGTATAAAGCTTAGAATTTGGCCTAATTATTAGAAATGAACAATAAACACATCATCTTCAAAGAAAGCATCCTCCAATTAGCTTTTGCAGACCGTCGAGCCCATAAGAGAGCCCCACAAAGTGGCAGGTGGAAGTAAATAGAGGATTGTAGACCATCAATCCGATCGAAGTATGAATACAACCAACTCGCTTGAGACAATAGGGAGTATGCCCATGGAGGTCAAACATCGAGTCAAGATCACTGGATGAATCAATATTAGGAGAGGTTGGCCCAGAACTATTAACTGACTTTTGATTTGCATGAGGGACCCCGAGCCACTCTATTGAGAGTGTCGATGGTCGAGATTGTGGATGCTATCCAAGATAAAGAGTACTTCAAGCAAGTGCCACCGATGAGGGTCAGAGCCTTCCTCCAAAACACAAGGAAGTATTTCAACTCCCACTGGGACCATGAGCATGATAAGGAGGAATAAAGAACCCCTAAAACCTTATTTAGGAGCTTATTATGGGCGAACAATTGAAGGGATTCATCACACTAAAAGCTCAAATTAGAGGTACAGAAGGCCTCTATAATAGAGGCCTTAATTGGACCAAACCAGACAAATATTGTCCACATCACTCAGATAGTCCCATCTTTTTTTTTAAAGGATAGAATCCTCCTGCGAGCCTCTCAAAAGAGGTCAAAAGTGGGAGAACTATGTAGTGTAGCATCCATGTAAAGGAGGGGGAGCTCCCCATCACCTTTACTGATGATGATTTTTCCCTTAGGGGAAACCATTACAACGATGTTATGGCTGCAACTAAGATAATAATCAACTTCTACGTTGGGAGTATCCTTATCGATGCTGACAGTTCAGTGAAGATCCTATTTAAGTCAGTTTTTGATAAGCTTGGTCTTCAAGCCGATCGGTTGGTACCATCAGTCGACCCTTTCTATAGCTTTTAAGAGAGAGGAAGGAGGCATAAGGTGTTCTGTCATTGGCAGTTACTTAGGAGGGTGAGAAGTACTTCACGGATATGGAGGAATTCCTAATACTTGACTCATTGCCCACCTAACAATGTCATCTTTGGTTGCCTGTTGTTGAACAGTTTCAAGGTCGTGGCATCCTCATACAACATCACAGTTAAGTTTCTAGGAGACAGAGAGGTGGTTATTATCCAAGGAGATCTAGAGCAGTCCTAATTCTACTACCTCTGGGTGGTAGGAAGCTGGAGCAAGAGCCGCTTGACTTGCAGTACTAGAGGGAAAGGGTCTGGAGACCAGTGAGACAACCTTGGAGATCCTTGTCACTGACAATAAGCCTAGTAAATATTTCTTATTAAGTAAAAATATTGATTCAAAACACATGGAGCTACTGGTCCAAATTCTTCAAAATCATCATGACACCTTCGCTTGGTCCCCTGCAAAGATGTCAAGAATACTAGTGGACATCTCCTGCCACCACCTAAATGTGAGTACCACCATTTGGTTGATAATAGAAGATAGGGAACTCAATGATAACAGTTCCTTAGCCCAAAAGAGATGAGGTGTTGAAGCTGAAGGAAACGGGGTACATCCAGGAGGTGTAGTATCCCATCTGGGTCTTAAATGTTTTCATGGTTTAGAATGACAATGGAAAGTGGAAAATGTGCATAGATTTCACAAACCTAAGTGTCTCCTGGCTGATGGACTCCTACCTCCTGCCGAGATTTGACACCCTAGTAGATTCAGTTGTGGGCCATTCCGAAATGATTTTCATAGACGTCTTCTCAAGATATCACCAGATAAAGATGCACCTGGTCGATGCTGAGAAGAGCATTTTCATAAATGTTGTTGGTGTTTTCTATTATAATGTAATTCCCTTTAGGCTTAATAATGCTAGGGTAACATACTAGCGCTTGATGGATGTAATTTTTTTAATCAAAAAGGAAAAAAATATTAAAGTCTACATGAATGATTTCCTTAAGAAAATTGGATGGCTAAACAACATATAAAAGATTTAACAAAAACATTCCTAATCTTTGAAAGTATAATATAAAGTTAAACACTCTAAAATGTATGTTTGGAGCCTCAACTGGCAAGTTCTTGGGTTACCACCTTGTTGACCTCACTTTTGGTGGAGGTTTAGTTTTTCCTCTTTAGTAGCCTAAGGTCTAGCCATAAGATTTTCCTATTGAATATTCTTAGAAACCTAGAAAAGGCACCCTCACCACTAGAAATTTCAAACTCTTCTCTACTCAACTTGAAGTTCCACATATTGGTCCTAACCTCCAGCATTTAGTAGGTAGGGTCACTATGGAGGAAACTCAAGATGAGTCACCCTTAGGACTGCTGGACCTTAAGGTTGACCCTGGGTGTTGTTCTGGAGCTAATTCACTCATTACTCTCATCTACACTCACATACACTCACAGCCCTAACTCAAATTTCTAGCCTAGATCCCTTGATCTTTTGGGATACTCATGTAGATGGTCCCCTAAAATCTTTCTAGCCTAGATCCCTTGATCTTTTGGGATACTCATGTAGATTGTCCCCTAAACCTACTAACCCTAAGGCTATGGTTTAACTAAGACCACTATGTAGAGGACCCAAAATGGGGTTTCCATTGGTCTATGGCTCGTTGGTGATGGTTGGTACCTCAACTCTACCAAAATACTCATCTTGGCTTTTTACCCCTAAAACACCCCCAAATTACCAAAATACCCCTCTTGGGCCAAAAATTCCAAAAATTCCCAGAAAATCCCAATAAATCTCAAATATTCCTAATTGCATTTATCTCAACTACCATATGACTCAATTTGACCAATTTTACCATCTTTAACCAAAATCTCCAAATTTGTCTTTAAGAGCACAAATTCCCCAAATTAAACTCAAATGTCCATCAATTTGATCTCAATTGACCCCAATTTTAATCCTAAACTCAAATTCACTTTTGATATGACCAAATTAAACCAAATTCAGGCATAATTGGTCCATGATTTGATCCCAATTTTGAGTTAATTTAAACCCAATTTTCACCATATGACCTAATCTCACCAAATTGAACCCATAGTCTAGTCAATTGGCCCCAATTAATGTTTCAAAATCTTGATAACATTTGTATACATCAAAACCAACCATTAATTGGCCTTGGTGATGCCTCGTATCCATTTGATTTTGGCTTAAATCCAAAATTCCAAAATTTGACCCCAAATTAGCTAAGTCCCCAAATTTCACCCAATTGATTGCCTTAACCTCCAAATTGGCATCCAATTCATGTTTAAAACTCTTCATGAGGTCCCTATTGACCATTTACAACAATAAATTTGGACTTATCCCAAGGCTAACCCAAGCTATACCCAAGCCTAGCCCGACATAACCAAATTGTTAAGGTTCAAACCTCCCTCAAATTGACCCATCAATTGAGCTCAAAACCACTTCCATTCTTCACCAAAGTTATTCCTTATGATCATCTACACCAAATGCAATATTTATTTGGGCCAATTTACATGGCTAGCCTAGCCCAAACCCAAGTTTTGGTCATTTGCAACACTTGGACCCATGCACTAAATGTGATCTAACCACCCTAAAGTCACCAAATTAACTCCACCCTAGCCATTAGTTGGACTTAGTAACCAGTCCAAACACCATGAAACCACCTAAATCAATCCATGGACTAAAGGTCCCCCAAATTAAGGGATATTGTTTCCAAAAATGCACATGCTTAAGATATCTTTTCCAAATCAAAGCACATTTGCATTAAATTGTTGTGATGGATTCCTCTGGGTTCCCTGAGCTCCTAGCCACCTCCCCCTAGCCGGTCGGCCGGCCTAGTGGCCAGAAAAGCTCAAAACTGAGAGCCACCCCCATGACACCTCACCCAAATCAAACCTAGAGGCGAGCTCATCCAAATCAAATTGAAGAGCTCCTCTGCCCTCCACCTAAGCACCACAATGCACCCAAACTTGTTCCCTGAGAGCCACCCCATGGCCATTTTTATAAAAACTCACCTCCACGGCCATGGGAGGTGTGCTAATTTTTTCTCAAAGAGAGCCTCCCAAATCACTCACAGAGCTTCCTTGAGATCTCCACAACCCATTCCAATCACTCCACTGTCTTGATTCCCCCTGTACAACCCTAATTTTAAGCTTAAAATTTAGGGCAGAAACAGGACATCTCTCAAAACTCCACCAAACTTCAATTACTTGTGCCCACACCTTCACAACAGCAAGAGAAGACAAAGCCTCATAAAATTACCCTCTGAAATAGCCTCCACCATAGCTCTAGACCAACACCTGAAGACAAAGCCCCATCAAATTTATACTTAGGCCTTACACCAAGACCAGGGACGCAATCCCTAGCCTCCTATNATGGCTTGTTGGTGATGGTTGGTACCTCAACTCTACCAAAATACCCATCTTGGCCTTTTACCCCAAAAACACCCTGAAAATACCAAAATAGCCCCCCTTGGGTCCAAAATTCCAAACATTCCCAGAAAATTCCACTAAATCCCAAATATTCACAATTTCATTGCTCTCAACTACCACATGACTCAATTTGACAAATTTTACCATCTTTAACCAAAATCCCCAAATTTGCCTTTAAGGGCCAAAATTCCCCAAATTTGACTCAAATATCCATCAATTTGATCTCAATTGACCACAATTTCAATACTAAACTCAAATTCACTTTTGATATGTCCAAGCTAAAGCAAATCAAAGCTTAATTGGCCCATGATTTGAGCCCAATCTTGATTTAGATCAAAACCCCAATTTTAACCATATGACCTAATCTCACCAAATTGAACCCATAGCCTAGTCAATTGGCCCCAATTAAAGTTTCAAAATCTTGATAACATTCCTATACATCGAAATCAGCCATAAATTGGCCTTGGGGAAGCCTCATATCCATTTGATTTTGGCCTAAATCAAAAATTCCCAAATTTAGCCGCAAACTAGCTAAGTCCCCAAATTTCACCCAATTGATTGCCTTAACCTCCAAAT
>JXCR01148586.1:256250-289398 GCA_002079205.1 Phalaenopsis hybrid cultivar | reverse complement strand
TAAATTTTACAAACACTAAATCACTAAGATAATTAATTTTGAAAAACATAAACATTTAAATGATTTGATTTTTTATCTCCACTGTGATTTATGATTCAGAGAACTCATCATAAAAATTTCAAAATATTTTGAGTTCATTTAATAACTTAAATTGATTTTCAAAGATAAACATCATTTTTGCCACTTAAATGATTTTTAAAATCAAAATATAACTCAAAAAATTATGAAACTTAGTTTTTTGAGTTCTTTGTGATCAGGGATATTTTACAAAAATAAAACATTATTTAGAATAAAAACTTAATTTTTAACCTATTTTAAATATTTAAAATAATTAAAAATTCATAAAAATCACAAAAATAATAAAACTCATGGAAATATTCTAAATTGCTTCCTAATCACTTAGGAACAATTATAATATTTCTCTTGATTTTCCAAATAAATATATTGAATTTCAAAGCTTAAAAATAATCTTTAAAGGCTAAAAATGAGTTTTTTCACTAAAATAATTCCAATAAATCCAAGAAAAATCAAAAAAATATGAAATTTGCTCCTCTAGGTTCTCTAACCTCAGAGAGCTTTTTTCAAAAATACAAAACCTAATTTTCACCATTTTAAAATATTTTATTTTTTATTAAATAACTCATAACTTAAAATAATTCTATTAAATCATAGAGAATTCAAAAAAATATAAAATTTGATCCAAAGGCTTATCTAATCTAGATCTATCTCCAGTAAAAAGTTCAAAGGATTAGGATTTATCTTGGTCAAGTTAGGAATTTTCTTTGAAAAAATTGTATTTTTGCATGAAAATAATTATATAAATTAAATTAAATTTAAAAAAAATCACATTTTCTCCTCTGATGTCTTAATTGAGTCATGAATGAGGTAGGATAAAAATTTCAAAGTCATTTGAATTGAATTTGACAAATTATGAAGTGTTAGAGCCTTAAGGGCAAATGTGTAATTTTGGAAATCTAGCCTTAATTAACATTTAGGCCTAAGTCAAAGAGGGAAATGGGTAACCTTTGATCTTAATCAATCTATTTGATGCTTGAAACATAAGGGGTTAATTGGTATAAACCAATCTCACTTTCCTCATTAAAAAAGATAGGTTAATAAATTTCTAAATCATTAAAAATTTAGAAGTTTATTAAAATTAAATGATCCTGGACTTAGGGGTATGAATTTTGAATTCAATAATTAATCAATTTAATACCTCTATCTTGATTTTCAAATAAAATCTGAATCATGAATCATGACCACTTAAAGCTTAACCTTTTCAAAACTAATTAAGACACTCACCTAGGTCTTAAGGGCTTAGTGGTGACTTAGGCCAAATCAAAATTGACTAAATGAGGATTAGGGCTAGGCGTTAAGGGCTTAGTGGTGACTTAAGCTAAATCAAAATTGACTAAATGAGGATTAGAGAAATAAACATAACATAATCAAACATCCTTGAAGCACCACTAAGCCCAATTAGGGTTAAAATTTGGCTAAGTGTTCCAACAACACTAACTTGTATCTTTATGGGTCTTCACCCACATAATTATTAAATTGAATCACAAGTGATAATTACCCTATTCTTAAGGATAATTGAGACATCAATGTTCATTGAGTAATAAGGATATTTACAGGATGACTTATTAAGCAACATAATAAGTTTAAAAAAGAACTCGGGATTTTCCACCAGACAGCAAGAGAGTAGCACGGACCTGTTTCTTTCTCTAGATCTGTTGGATGTCTTGAGGATCTACTAAACTTAATATACTTTGCTCAATGAAATCATCCTTAAATAAACTTTTAAGGACTCGCCAAGATATGACATAGAGTTAGGAAAACTCCATAAACTTTAATTTTCCTGCTCTTCAGAAATGCCCTCACATGCATTTTTAAGTTCCAGGTGGTGGAACGAAAAGACTCGCCAGGTACACTTTTATAGTTTATAGTACCGTCTTTCTTGTGCCTTTTCCTTACACGCTTCTCTTCATGCTTATGTTGTCTCTTTCTATAGTTGCATTTACTTACCTGTATGAAAACAACATAAACTCGCATGTTAACCAAAACCAAAACTAAAATCAAACAAAGATAAACTCACCTCCACAACATTCAAAATATAAAACAACTCAAAATTTAATCACAAACATCACACAAAATTTGCATGTTAACCATAACCATAACCCAAAACCAAAATTAAAAATCAACCAAGATAAAATGGATAGCCACAGAACCAAAATAATCCCAAAACCAAAGCCAAAACCAAAACTAAAACTAAAATCAACCAAGATAAAATTCACCTCTTGCATGTTAACCAAAACCATAACCAAAACCAAAACTAAAATCAACCAAGATAAAATTCATCGCTTTGCATGTTAACCATAACCCAAAACCAAAATTAAAAATCAACCAAGATAAAATTCCCCGCCAGGATATCCACAAAACCAAAACCAAAACTAAAACTAAAATCAACCAAGATAAAATTCACCCCCACGCATTCAAAATATAAAACAACTCAAAATTTAATCACAAACATCACATAAAACCACAACTTCAATTAAATCATAACCATAACCCAAAACCAAAATTAAAATCAACTAAGATAAAACTCACCGCCATAACATAACTTGCATGTTAACCAAAACCAAAACTAAAATCAACCAAGATAAAATTCACCGCCACAACATTCGAATAAACCAAAACCAAAGCTAAAACTAAAATCAACCAAGATAAAATTCACCCCCACAACATTCAAAATGTAAAACAACTCAAAATTTAATCACAAACATCACACAAAACTACAATTGCAACTAAATTAAGACGTCTCTATCTCAAAATTTAATCACAAACATCACACAAAACTACAACTTCAACTAAATTAAGACATCTCTACTGAATGATCGGGAATCCCTCGGAGGAGATAACCTACGGTTGCTAACGAGGCTTCCCACAGTTTAAATGAAATTATGGAATTCATTAAATTGAGTTTAGTAAGTTCATTTGAACTGAGTGAATCCAATAGAAAATAATGGTGCCAGAATGAGGGAACTGTAGGATCCTAACTGGAGTCGCTCTAATCAACTTTAATATGCCCTCATAAAATTTAAAGAACTTCAACGATAGGGCCACCTGATTTGACCTTATAACTTGACACACTAGATAACTCAACTCGTTGCGGCAAGGAGCTTGGGGCTAGCATGGTGGGCAATACGGCCATCTTCAACAGCAAAACCTGTCTTCCCCAGCTAAACCAATCTTTCTTCCTTAGACTTAAATAATAAAGCCATAGGAATTTGAGGTTGCTTGCTTATGCAACGTAAATCCTCACCTCATCTTTAGGCTTTTGCAAAACCCTGCTATACAATATAAGCCCTAACTCGTCTTAGGATTCCGAGGTTGTCGTTTGTCATGAGCTAAATCCTCGCATCTTCCAGGCTATTTGTGTGACCGTTTCACACGAATGTAAGCCCTAACTAATAAAATTGGCAGGACGAAACACCTTAATTTTTCTCCTCTAAATTGAAGCCAAACATTTGGATAGCTTGGGAAGTCATCGAGGTTCTCCTATGGATCCATGACATCCCCTAGTTCTTCATCGTGGATTCTACAATAAAATGTTCCAAATTTGAACCAATCCCCTTTCACACCTCTACGTCTGATCTCATTGAAGAGTCCTACCCTTTGAAATTCCTCGAAGATAATATTTCTTGATTTTTATCGAGAGTCCTCTTAGGTGACTTTGGTCATTTAAGATGTAATTAACTATAGAGGCTTGCTATTATAGGAAGCATGTCTAAACCCAGCTTAATATAAACCTTATTTAATTCTTTATATTAAATAAGGGAACCTGTCGGCAAATATAAAGGTTTTGCAAACCAGACGGACATCATACTTTCCTTATTTTATTTGATCGAGCCTCATCCTCAAGTTTTATGTTTATCCTTTGAGAAAGATACAGGGGTTGAGGTATAGTGCTTTTTCATTTAAACTATGAAAAATATGGGGTCAGTTTGATTTCATACTTCAACGTCCTTCCGAAATGGGCGACGTGATTTTGATTCCAAAGACCGACAGCTTCTTAAGGGCAACTCCCATCCCACCAAAAATAGCGCCGACATATCTCAAACATTCGAAATTAGTGACCGTAATTTTATTTTATTTCTGTAAATTTCCTAGTTAATTTATCACTTTAAATATAAACCTTCCTCGTAGGATTGATATTTGGGACTTACATAGAATGTCTTATATTACTTAAAAACGATATGTATACTTGCGTAGAATCCCAATATTAAGTGCTTAACATTATTATTCATAAAATACCACATCAAATTTTTGGAACAGTTGTAAAGTGGAGTCAACTTTATAAATTTTGCACAACTGTATTTTCTGGGATCAAGTTTTTGGCACCTTTGCCGGGGAAGTTAACGGTAATTTAAATAGATTTGATAAGTTAGGAAATTTAAAGATAATATATTAAAATTCAAAAAAATGTATAAAATCCAAAATTTAAAAGAAAAACACAACTATATATATTTAAGAGTACTTTTATGAAAATTTTTCAATACTTATTATATTTGTTTATGAAAAATATTAGATCTGAAGGTTTAGTACCTTACGATTCGAAATTAGAATGTATTATTAAAAAAATTCAAAAATAATAAAAAGAAATTAAAAATTTGAATGAAATGGCGAATAACTTAGATAATCAAAGAAATGAAAATCGACAAAAAACTTTAAAATATTATCCTAATCCGACAACAGATGAACTTCACTTAACTATTCAAAATCTTGATATTGCTTGTAATTCATTTGAGCTTAAACCTGCTATTATACAAATGATACAAAATAATCAATTTGGAGGAACACTTACTGAAGATCTAAACTTACATCTTGCTAGTTTTCTTGAAATATGTGCTACTTTTAAATATGATGGAGTGTTTAATGATGTTGTTAGGCTTAGACATTTTCCTTTTTCATTAAGAGATAAAGTTAAAGCTTGGTTAAATTCATTAGCCTCTGGATTATTAGAACTTGGGGAGAACTATCACAAAAATTCTTGGCTAAATATTTTCCACCCTAAAAAATTTAGAACTTGGGGAGAACTATCACAAAAATTCTTGGCTAAATATTTTCCACCCTCGAAAACCCCTAAGCTTAGAAATGATATTACATAACTATCACAAAAATTTTGGCTAAATTTTTCCACCCTCGAAAACTGCTAAGCTTAGAAACGATATTACATCTTTTTGTCAGTTTGAAGGGGAATTAATATATGTAGCCTAAGAAAGATTTAAGGATCTTCTTAGAAAATGTCCACACTATGCTTTGCCAGATTGGTTAATAATTCAAACCTTTTACAATGGATTAGTAGGATCACTTAGATCTATTATAGATGCTGTTGTATGTGGAACACTAATGTCAAAACCTTTTGATGAAGCATACTCTTTAATAGATAAAATGACTACGAACAATTTTCAATGGCCCTCTGAACTGGTAAATCCTATGAGAGTAGGTAGTATTCATGACTCTGATGCAATGTCTATTTTAGCATCTCAAATTTTTCCTATATTGAAAAAGATTGATCAAATTGGAGTAAATTATTCTCAAATGCCACCAGTATTAGAGGAAAATTCACTAAGGCAGATAATTGATACTCAATCATCTTATGAAACTTTAAATGCTATAATTAATCAAAATAACAATCCATATTCTAACTATTACAACCCTGGATGGAAAAATCACCCTAATTTTAATTATAATAATTATAACAATTCAGTGAACCACTCAAGAAATTTAAACAACCAAGGAAATCCTAATTATCGACTTTATTATCCTTTTGGATTTAACTCTAACCCTAACCCACAAGTTAAGGAAATGAAGTTGACGATGGAAGAAGTAATGTTGAATAAGGGAAATCAAATAAAAAATTAAGGGGATGCAATTAGAAATATTGAAAATCAATTAAAACATATTGCTACTGAACTTAGTAATAGACCTTCAGGAAATCTTCTGAGTACAATGGAAGTTAATCCAAAAGATCAAAATAATGAGCAAATTAAAGCTTTTCAATTACGAAGTAGAAAAGAAGTTGAAACAATAATTTAAAGAGAAATTGAAGTTGATGAGGAGAAAGAAGAGATTGAAAGAGATCATAATGAAAATGAACAAATACAATTATCCTTAGAAAAACCATTACCTTTTTTCCTCAACAATTAAAGCAGAAGAATAAAGACAAACAATTTACAAATTTTTTGGAAATCTTTTAAAAGTTAACGATAAACATTCCTTTCATTGAGACTTTGGAATAAATTTCAAGTTATGTGAAATTTATGAAAGATATACTAAATAAGAAATGGAAGTTTGTAGATCATGAGACAGTTACACTCAGTAAAGAGTATAGCGCTATTATTAACAAAAGCTTCCTGAAAATTTAAAAGATCCAAGTTTTACTATACCTTGTGCAATTGAAAAAAAGTTTTTTTCGAAAAGCCATACGTGTTTTAGGAGCAAGTATCAATCATATGCCTCTATCAATTTTTAAACGTTTAAATTTAGGAGAGATTTTCCCAACTACTGTAACTCTTCATTTAGCTGATCAATCAATAACTTATCCTGAAGGAGTTATAGAAGATGTATTAGTAAAAGTGAATAAATTTATTTTTCTTGTAGACTTTATAGTATTAGATGTGGAGGAAGATAAAGATATTCCTATTATTTTGGGGAGACCATTTCTTGCAACAGGGAGAGCTATGACAGATGTGCAAAAAGGAGAATTAATAATGAGTGTTAATGATCAAAAAGTAATATTTAATATTATAAAAGCTATGAAATATTCTACAATAGAAAAATATAATGAATATTTTATGATGGTAGTTACTTATTTTTAAGTAATGAGCAATTTAAGAAAATGTTTGAAGAAAAATTAAGGCAAGTGATTTTTGTGAGAATGAGAACGAAATAAAAGAAGAGAACTTTGATTATATTCATGACAAATTTGAAACTTTAGATTTGTTTGAAAACGATAATAAAAATCTTATTCCTTCAAGTATTGAACCACGTGAACTTGAACTGAAAGTATTACCTGCCTATTTAAAATATGTATTTTTAGGAAATTCATCTACATTACATGTTATTGTATCTTCTGAGTTAACTGAAATTCTAGAACAAAAATTAATAGAAATGTTGAAAAGTTATAAAAAGGCTTTTGGATTGACTTTAGTTGATATTAAAAGAAATAGTCCTTCAATTTGTATGCACAGAATTCTATTAGATGATCAATATGAACCTAAAGCTGTTCCTTAGAAGAGATTAAACCCAATAATGAAAGAAATTGTTAAAAAAGAAATCTTAAAATGGTTAGATGTTGGAATTATATATCCTATTTCAGACAGTGCTTGGGTGAGTCCAATTCACTGTGTTCTAAAGAAAGGAGGAGTGACCGTTGAAGTAAATGAGAAAAATGAATTAATTCCTATAAAACAAGTTACTAGTTGGTGAATTTGTATAGACTATAGAAAATTAAATATGGCCACCAGGAAAAATCACTTTCATTTACTCTTTCTAAACAAAATGTTGTATAGATTAGTTGGAAACAAATATTGTTGTATTTTAGATGAATATACCAGTTATCATCAAATTCCAATTGCTATTGAGTATCTAGAGAAAACAACGTTTACAAGCCCTTATGGAACATTTGCTTTTCGTAGAATGTCTTTTGGATTTTACAATGCACCTGCAACATTTCAAAGATGTTTGATGTCAATTTTTAGTAATTTTATTGAACATGGAATTGAAGTATTTATGGATAATTTCTCTATATTTTGGACTTCATTCGAATAATGTTTAAATAATTTAGAAAAAGTTCTGGAATTATGTGAAAAAATCAACCTAGTACTAAATTAGGAAAAATGTCAATTTATGGTTGCAGAAGGAATTGTACTTGGGCATAAAATTTTTGAAAATGACATGGAAGTAGATAGTGCAAAAATTCAAGTTATTAAAAAATTACCACCTCTTATTATGGTTAGAGGGGTAAGAAGTTTTCTAGGACAGGCTGATTTCTACAGGCGTTATATAAAAAAATTTTAAAAAATAACTAAGCCATTATACCAACTTTTAGAAAAAGATATAAAATTTGATTTTAATGAGGAATGCATGAAAGCATTTGAACTGCTAAATAAAAAATTAAGCACTGCACCTATAATAGTTTCACCTGATTGGGAGAAACCATTTGAAATAATGTGTGATGTTAGAGATTATGCTATTGGAGTTGTGTTAGGACAAAGGCACAACAAAGTTTTTAAAGTAATATATTATGCTAGTAAAACTCTAAATGATATTCAAATTAATTACACTACTATTGAAAGAGAGTTATTGGCTATTATCTATGCCATTAATAAATTTAAACCTTACTTGATTAGAAACAAATGTATAGTGCATACAGATCATTCTGCTATCAAATACTTAATGCAAAAGAAGGATATTAAACCAAGATTAATTAGATGGATACTTCCATTGCAAGACTTCAATTTTATTGTAGTTGATAAAAAGGGAAATGATAATCAAATAGTTGTTCATTTGTCTAGACTATAAAACGAAATATTAACTAATTTTACAAATGAAATTTTAGAAAATTTCCCAGATGAACAATTATATGATATTGATAAAATAAATATATTGTGGTATGTCGATATAGTAAATTATATCATAAGTGATATTCTACCACTAGATATTAAGAATCAATAATTAAATAAATTTATATATGATTCATAATATTATTTTTGGGATGACCCATATGTATATAAATAATGTAAAGATCTAATTATTAGAAGGTGTGTGCCTTATAAAGAAACTCAACAAAAAATTGGAAGATGTCGTGATTCTGAATTTGGAGGAAATTTTGGAACAAATAGAACTGCATATAAAATTTTGTAAGCTAGATTTTATTGGCATACTCTTTTTAGAGATGTTAATGCAATATTAAAACATGTGATCGATGTCGGAGAGTAGGAAATATTTTTAGAAGAAATGAAATACATCTAAATTACACATTGGAAGTTGAAATTTTTTATTTGTGGGGATTAGATTTTATGCTATCATTTATGCCTTCATTTAGAAATTTATATATATTACTTGATGTTAATTATATGTCTAAATGGATTGAAGCTGTTGTTGTACCTAAATGTGATGCTCAGAGTGTTTCTAAATTTTTCAAATAAAATATTTTTATAAGTTATAGAATGTCGAGAGGAATCATTACAGATGGAGGTTCCCATTTTAGGAATAATAAAGTCGAGAAATTGATTAATAAATATGATATTATGCATAGATTCTCTACTATTTATCATCCTCAGACCAACAGTCTAGCAGAGATATCAAATCATGAAATAAAATGAATTTTATAAAAAGCTGTAAATTCTTATAAATTTGATTGGTCTGCTAGATTAGATACTACATTATGGGCATACAGAACAACTTATAAGGCTCCTATAAGAATGTCCCCATATGGACTTATTTTTGGAAAAATATGTCACTTACCAATAGAATTGGAGCATAAAGCATTTTGGGCTATTAAGAAATTTATTTTAATCTAAAAGAGGTTGGTGAGAAAATATTATTGCAACTCACTGAACTTGAGGAGATTAGAAATGAAGCATATGATAATGCAACAATCTATGAAGATAAAATGTGAATATGGCATGATCAGAATATTATAAAAAAGAAATTTGAACCTAGACAAGACGTTCTATTATATAATACTAGATTGAGATTATTTCCAGGAAAACTAAAATTTAGATGGTTATGATCATTCAATGTGATCAAAGTCTATCGTTGTGGAACTGTAGTTATTAAAGATCCTAAAACTAGAAAGATATTTAAAGTTAATGGGCATCAATTGAAACATTATTATCAAGGGCACTTGCAACAATTTAAAGAAATTTTGATGTTGCATCATCTTAATTAAACATTGGTATGTCGGGCTGACGACATTANAAATTCCCTCAAATTGACCGTTCAATTGAGCTCAAAACCACTTCCATTCTTCACCAAAGTTGTTCCTTATGACCATGTACACCAAATGAAATATTTATTTGGGCCAATTGACATGGCTAGCCTAGCCCAAACCCAAGTTTTGGTCATTTGCACCCACTTAGACCCTCGCACTAAATGTGATCTAACCACCCTAAAGTCACAAAATTAACTCCACCCTAGCCATTAGTTGGACTTAGTGACCAGTAACCATGAAATCACCTAAATCAAGCTATGGACCAAAGGTCCCCCAAATTAAGGGATATTATTTCTAAAAATGCATGTGCTTAAGATATCTTTGCCAAATCAAAGCACATTTGCGTTAAATTGTTGTGATGGATTCCTCTGGGTTCCCTGAGCTCCTAGCCAACTCCCCCTGGCCGGCTGGCCGGCCTAGTGGCCGGAAAAGCTTAAAATTGAGAGCCACCCCCATGGCACCTCACCCAAATCAAACCTAGAGGTCAGCTCATCCAAATGAATTTGAAGAGCTCCTCTGCCCTCCACTTAAGCACCACAATGCACCTAAACTTCTACCCCGAGAGCCACCCCATGGCCATTTTTATAAAAACTCACCTCTATGGCCATGGGTGGTGTGCTAAATTGTTCTCAAAGAGAGCCTCCCAAATCACTCACAGAGCTTCCTTTAGATCTTCGTAGCCCATTCCAATCACTCCACTATCTTGATTCTCTTTGTACAACCCTAATTTTGAGCTTAAAAATTAGCGCAGAAATAGAATATCTCTCAAAACTCCACCAAACTTCAATTGCTTGTGCCCACACCTTCACAACAGCAAGAGAAGACAAAGCCCCATCAAATTACCTCTGAAATAGCCTCCACCATAGCTCTAGACCAACACTTGAAATCGAGCTTGGTCGAATTCATACTTAGGCCTTACACCAAGACTAGGGACTCAATCCCTAGCCTCCTTGGACTCCAACAAATGTGTCAAACCCCTCTGATTGAAGCTTCACTTCTCAGAACAAAGGTATAAAACCTCACCTCATCCTGAGCCTATTTCGATTCTCCATTTAATTAGGCTTAATTTAATTGTATTATTACCTTATGGATATGTTTGTCTCGCTTAGACGAGTCCATATGATCAAATTTGAGGCGATTTGGTTGAGTCTAAGCTGAGATCTTAGGGTTTTAGTGTGGACGGTCATGGGATCATTCTCTCGGGGACGATGACGGGGAATCGTTTGATTGAGCGTGTATCAAATGGACGAAGGAGATCGTGTAGGATAGCGTTTCAGGACATAAACCGCGGGCCGAGTCAGTAGCTACGTGGACGGCGGCATCCAACTAGAGTGTGCCACGCATGCCTTCGGAGCTACCTAGGACCTAGTTAGCACGCGCGGTTTAAATAGATAAATAGGGTTTTTTCTTATTTATTTAAATACCCCTAACATAGAAAATTCATAACTTTGAGTAGAAAAATCACAAAAATAAAATAAAAATATCCACTTGCTCAGTGAACAGAGTAAAACAATGTGAAATAAATTTCAAGACCATTTGATCCATAAAATATTTTTAATTAATTAAACATTATTTAGAATCATTTGATTCTTCATGCATATTGACTCATCACCTTGGCTTGAAATTTTGGCATGTTGTAGCCTCTAAAAGAGGAAACATCCTCTGATTTTTCCAAAGTCAGAGGAGATTGCTATACAGAGATCCATATTTTTCAAGATCTTACACATTATTTCTTTAAAATAATCATGGAAATTATCATATTAATTAGAAAATCCTAAGAAAATTTTGGAAGGTCCACCATGATTAGAGAAGCTTGTGGAAATAATTTCATGGGTAAAATCATTTAAAATACCCTTAAATTTTACAAACACTAAATCACTAAGATAATTAATTTTGAAAAACNTGGTTGAGTCTAGGCTGAGATCTTAGGGTTTTAGTGTGGACGGTCACGAGATCATTTTATCGGGGACGATGATGGCGAGCCGTTTGATCGAGCGTGTATCAAATGGACGGAGGAGATCGAGTCGGACAGCTCTTCGGGACATAAATCGCAGGCCTAGTCAGCAGCTACGTGGACGGCGACATCCAACCAAAGCATGTCATGCATGCCTTCAGAGCTTCCTAGGATCTAGTCAGCACGCGCGGTTTAAATAGATAAATAGGGCTTTTTCTTATTTATTTAAATACCCCTAACTTATAAAATTCATAACTTTGTGTAACAAAATCACAAAAATAAAATAAAAGTACTTGCTCAGTGAACAGAGGAGAATAATGTAGAATAAATTTCAAGACCATTTGATGCATATTTTTTTTTAATAATTAAATATTGTTTTGAATCATTTGATTCTCCATGCATATTGACACATCACCTTGGCTTGAAATTTTGGCATGTTGTAGCCTCTATGAGGGGAAACATCCTCTGATTTTTCCAAAGTCAGAGGAGGTTCCTATACAGAGATCCATATTTTTCAAGATCTTGCACATTATTTTTTAAAAATAATCATGGAAATTAGCATATTGATTAGAAAATAGTAAGAAAATTTTGGAAATTCCACCATGACTAGAGAAGCTTTCGAAAATAATTTCATGAATCAGTTCATTTAAAATACCCTGAAATTTTACAAACACTAAATCACTAAGATAGTTAATTTTGAAAAATATAAACATTTAAATGATTTAATTTTTTATCTCCACTGTGATTTATGATCCAGAAAACTCATCATAAAAATTTTAAAATATTTTGAGTTCATTTAACAACTTAAATTTATTTTCAAAGATAAACATCATTTTTTTTGCACTTAAGNCATAAAAATTTCAAAATATTTTGAGTTCATTTAATAACTTAAATTGATTTTCAAAGATAAACATCATTTTTGCCACTTAAATGATTTTTAAATATAACTCAAAAAATTATGAAACTTAGTTTTTTTAGTTCTCTGTGATCAGGGGTATTTTTTTTAAAAAAATGAAATATAACTCAAAAAATTATGAAACTTAGTTTTTTGAGTTCTTTGTGATCAGGGATATTTTACAAAAATAAAACATTATTTAGAATAAAAACTTAATTTTTAACCTATTTTAAATATTTAAAATAATTAAAAATTCATAAAAATCACAAAAAGAATAAAATTCATGAAAATATTCTAAATTGCTTCCTAATCACTTAGAAACAATTAGAATATTTTTCCTGATTTTTTAAATAAAAATATTGAATTTCAAAGCTTAAAGATATTCTTTAAAGGCTAAAAATGAGTTTTTTAACTAAAATAATTCCAATAAATCAAAAAAAAATCAACAAAATATAAAATTTGCTCCTTTGGGTTCTCTAACCTCAAAGAGATTTTTCAAAAATATAAAACTTAATTTTCACCATTTAAAATATTTTATTTTTATTAAATAGCATAGAATTTAAAATAATTCTAATAAATCACAGAGATGTCAAACAATTATGAAATTTGACCCAAAGGCTTATCTAGTCAAGGTCTACCTCCAGTAAAAATTTCAAGGGATTAGGATTTATCATGGTCAAGTTAATAATTTTCTTCGAAAAAATCCTATTTTTGCATGAAAATAATTATATAAATTAAATTAAATTTTGAAAAATCCTGTTTTCTCCTCTGATGTCTTAGATGAACCATGAATGAGGTAGGATAAAAATTTCCAAATCATTTAAATTGAATTTGACAAATTATGAAGTGTTAGAGCCTTAGGGGCAAATGTGTAATTTTAGAAATTTAGTCTTAATTAACATTTAGTCCTAAGTCAAGGAGGGAAATGGGTAACCTTTGATCTTAATCAATTTATTTGATGCTTGAAACATAAGGGTAGGAGAAAAATGGATAACCTCTGATCTTAATCAATTTATTTGATGTTTGAAATGCAAGGGGTATTAATTACCAATTTCACTTTCCTCATTAAAAAGATAAGTTAATAAATTTCTAAATCATTAAAAATTTGAAAGCTCTGATCTTAATCAATTTATTTGATGCTTGAAACACAAGGGGTTAAGTGGTAGAAACCAATTTCACTTTCCTCATTAAAAAAAGATAAGTTAATAAATTTCTAAATCATTAAAAATTTGGAAGTTTATTAAAATTAAATGATCTAGATAAGTTAATACATTTTAATTATTAAAATTTGGAAGCTTATTAAAATTAAAATGAGTCCAAATTAAGATTAATAAATTTCTAAATTATTAAAATTTGAAAGTTTATCAAAATTAAATGATCCTCATTAAGATTAATAAATTTCTAAATTATTAAAATTTGGAAGTTTATAAAAATTAAATGATCCTCGATAAGTTAATAAATTTCTAAATTATTAAAATTTGGAAGTTTATTAAAATTAAACGATCCTGGACTGGGGTATGACTTTTGAAGCCAATAATTAATCAATTTAATACCCCTATTTTGATTTTCAAATAAAATCCAAGTGGGGTATGACTTTTGAAGCCAATAATTAATCAATTTAATACCCCTATCTTGAAAAAAGATAAGTTAATAAATTTCTAAATTATTAAAATTTGGAAGTTTATTGAAATTAAATGATCTAGATAAGTTAATACATTTTAATTATTAAAATTTGGAAGCTTATTAAAATTAAAATGAGTCCAAATTAAGATTAATAAATTTCTAAATTATTAAAATTTGAAAGTTTATCAAAATTAAATGATCCTCATTAAGATTAATAAATTTCTAAATTATTAAAATTTGGAAGTTTATAAAAATTAAATGATCCTCGATAAGTTAATAAATTTCTAAATTATTAAAATTTGGAAGTTTATTAAAATTAAACGATCCTGGACTGGGGTATGACTTTTGAAGCCAATAATTAATCAATTTAATACCCCTATTTTGATTTTCAAATAAAATCCAAGTGTTAATAAATTTCTAAATTATTAAAATTTAGAAGTTTATTAAAATTAAATGATCCTGAACTTAGTAATAAATTTCTAAATTATTAAGATTTGGAAGTTTATTAAAATTAAATGATCCTGGATTTAGAAAATTTCTAAATCATTAAAAATTTGGAAGTTTATTAAAATTAAATGATCCTGACTTAGGGATTATGAATTTTGAAGTCAATAATTAATCAATTTAATACCCCTATCTTGATTTTCAAATAAAATATGAATCATGAATCATCACCACTTAAAGCTTAACCTTTTCAAAACTAATTAAGACATTCACCTAGGTCTTAAGGGCTTAGTGGTGACTTAGGCCAAATCAAAATTTACTAAACGAGGATTAGAGAAATAAACATAACATAATCAAACATCCTTGAAACACCACTAAGCCCAATTAGGATTAAAATTTGGCTAAGTGTTCCAACAATATTAACTTGCCTCTTTATGGGTCTTCACCCACATAATTCTTAAATTGAATCACAAGTGACAATTATCCTATTCTTAGGGATAATTGAGACATCAATGTTCATTGAGTAATAAGGATATTTATAGGATGCCTTATTAAGCAACATAATAAGTTTAAAAGAACTCGAGATTTTCCACCAGACAGCGAGAGAGTAGCACGGACCTGTTTCTTTCTCTAGATCTGTTGGATGTCTTAAAGATCTACTAAACTTAATATATTTTGCTTAATGAAATCATCCTTAAATAAACTTTTAAGGACTCACCAAAATACGACATAGAGTTAGGAAAACCCCCAAAACTTTACCTTTCCTGCTCTTCATAAACTACCTTAACATGCATTTTAAGTTTCAAGTGGTGGAACGAGAAGACTCGTCAGGTACATTTTTACAAATTTCAGCGTTGTCTTTCTTGTACTTTCATACTGTGTTTTTCATATTGTGCTTTTATACCTGCAAATTTGCATGCTGAACAACGATGTCACCCTGCATGAAAACTAAAACTATCAGGATGGCCACATAACCATAACCAAAACCAAGACTAAAATCAAACAAAGATAAAATTTGATATCCACAAAACCAAAACCAAAACTAAAACTAAAATCAACCAAGATAAAATTCACCCCCACGCATTCAAAATATAAAACAACTCAAAATTTAATCACAAACATCACATAAAACCACAACTTCAATTAAATCATAACCATAACCCAAAACCAAAATTAAAATCAACTAAGATAAAACTCACCGCCATAACATAACTTGCATGTTAACCAAAACCAAAACTAAAATCAACCAAGATAAAATTCACCGCCACAACATTCGAATAAACCAAAACCAAAGCTAAAACTAAAATCAACCAAGATAAAATTCACCCCCACAACATTCAAAATGTAAAACAACTCAAAATTTAATCACAAACATCACACAAAACTACAATTGCAACTAAATTAAGACGTCTCTATCCTCAAAATTTAATCACAAACATCACACAAAACTACAACTTCAACTAAATTAAGACATCTTTACTGGATGATCGGGAATCCCTCGGAGGAGGTAACCTACGGTTGCTAACGAGGTTTCCCACGGTTTAAATGAAATTATGGAATTCATTAAATTGAGTTTAGTAAGTTCATTTGGACTGAGTGAATCCAATAGAAAATAGTGGTGTCGGAACGAGGGAACCGTAAGATCCTAACAGGTGTCGCTCTAATCAATTTTATATAGTGATGCTGGAACGAGGGAACTGTAGGATCCTAACCGGTGTCGCTCTAATCAACTTTAATACGTAGTGGTGTCGGAACGAGAGAATCGTAGGATCCTAATCGGTGTCCCTCTAATCAACTTTAATATACCCCTCCATGAGGGAACCGTAGGATCCTAACCGGTGTCGCTCCAATCAACTTTAATATGCCCTCTGTAAAAATAAAGAACTTCAACCATAGGGCCACCTGATTTGACATTATAACTTGACACACTAGAAAACTTAAACTCATCATGGCAGGGGCTTGGAGCTAGCATAGTGGGCAGCACGGTCGTCTTCAACAGCAAAACCTGTCTTCCTTAGGTAAACCAATTTTCCTTCTTTAGACTTAAATAACAAAGCCATAGGACTTCGAGGTTGCTTGCTTATGCAATGTAAATCCTCACCTTATCTTTAGGCCTTTGCATAGCCCTGCTATACGATATAAGCCATAACTCGTCTTAGGATTCCGAGGTTGTCGTTTGTCACAACCTAAATCCTCACATCTTCAAGGCTATTTGTGTGATCGTTTCACACGAATGTAAGCTCTAACTAATAAAATTGACAGGACGAAACACCTAAATATCTCTCCTCAAAGCTGAAGCCAAACATTAGGATAGCTTGAAAAGTCATCGGGGTTCGCCTCTGGATCCATGACATCCCCTAGTTCCTCCTCCTTTGGACTCTACAATAAAATGTTCCAAACTTGCACCAATTCTCTTTTCACGCCTCTAAGTTTGATCTCATTGAAGAGTCCTACCCTTTTAAATTCCTCGAAGATAATATTTCTTGATTTTTATCGAGAGTCTTCTTAGGTGAATTTGGTCATTTAAGATGTACTATAGGGGCTTGCCCTTATAGGAAGCATGTCCGAACCCATCTTAATATAAACCCTATTTAATTCTTTATATTAAATAGGGGAACTTTTCGGCAAATATAAAGGTTTCGCAGACCAGACGGACGTCATACTTTCCTTAGTTTATTTGATCGAGCTTCATCCTCAAGTCTTGTGTTTATCCTTTGGGATAGATACAAGAGTCGAGGTATATTGTTTTTCAATTAAATTATGAAAAATATGGGGTCATTTTGATTTCATACTTCAACGTTCTTTTGAAGCGGGTGACGGGATTTCAATTCCTGTGACTGACAGCTTCCTACAGGCAACTCCCCTCAAACCAAAAATAGCACTGACACACCTGACCCCTGAAGGCAAAGTGTTGACCGGTTATCCCCGAAAAATACCTAGGAGGTGTAAAATTTGATCGGTCGGATCACAGCCCTAAGTCGATTCACTTTGAGGTTAGGAGATAAGTGTGCAACGTTATTTAAGAAACTCAAAAAAGTGTAAAACTTCAAGTAGATGGCTTAGTGTCGATATGCTTCTAAAATCTAAGGACTCGCTAGCTTCACAGTCATTTCTCCAAAGCTTGAAGCCAAATGAATCATTTTATTTAGGAGTAGGTGTTGAAGCAATCATCTTGGCGTTGATCAAAGATGATTCAGAAAGGAAATTCCAAATCTGACAGACTAGTTGCGTCCACTGTTAGCAGAGGGCAGGTACCTAATTATGGAGGAATTTAACATTTACTTTGATTGTGTCAACACGCAGATTGTGATCCTACTTTCAAACACATCCCATTTGGGTGATTTCACAATCTGCGCGTACCTAGCCAGAATCAGGTCGACTAATCAAGTGGGCTATGCAAATTTGACATCATGTACATCCCTCAAACAGCTATCAAGGCATAGGCGATAATGAATTTCTTGATAATTTTTTCAAAGTAGGAAAAGCAGAGCGATAAGTTTTGACCAATAAAAAATAGTGGCTCTTATATGTTGATGGTGTTTTAAACTATTCCAAAGTAGGCTTAGAGCCACCTTTAAGTTGTCCATCAAAATAAAACTTGTATCATTCAGGGGCTATGGAGTTTGAGGTAACAAAAAACCAAGCAGATATGAACCCCAAATCGTTGGATTGTGTCTTACTAATGAATGGGTGCCTACTTTTTGGTTTTGAAGTCAGACTCGTAGTTGGTTGTAAATGAATTAAATCGAGAATTAGAGGCTAGAGATGAAATGATGATTAAGTACCGTAATAAGGCCAAGGTGTAGATCTAGAAGTTCATGCAGTTTAGCATCAAGCGTGTTGGCAGAGAAGAAAACCAAGGGTTGACCTATTGTCCAAATCTATTCACCTGAGGAATGGGTCACCACAAAAATCGAATCAATTGGTCATCAAAGAATCAGAGGTGATGGCAACAAAAATTGAAGAGAACAAATGTTGGATAGATATTTGGAGATGCGAGAAATTGCAGAAGCGGTCACAAATCCAGGTGATTCAAATTCTAAGCTACTCAATACTTGCTAATAGAAGAATGCTCTTCTGAAAATCAACAACATTATTGTACCTAAGATGCATAAAAAAAACAAGGCTGAAGCTATTCTTCAAGAAATTTATTTTATGGAGTCCAAGAGTCACTAAGAAGGAAATACATTAGCACGCTGACTCTAGCAGTAGGGGTGCTAGCTGATGCTGTTGAAAGACACTGAAGAATTCTCGAGGAGGTGTGAATAATGCAAAAAAGTACGCTCCACTACAACATCACCTGCCCCATAAGCTTCAACTAATCACTAGTTGTGATCTCTTACTTTCCGAGGATTAAATATCATCGGGCCATTTCACCCTATAAAGTGCAGTGTCGTTTTCTTTTAGTGGTGGTGGACTATTTTTTAAATGGATTAAGGCTAGATCTCTTGGTCGGATCACTGGGCAGGTTGTCCAGTACTTCATCTAGAATAACTTGATTTGTCAATATGGCCTTCTCTTAATTATCATCACAAATAATGGGATGCAACTCACGAAAAAGAAGGTTAGAGATTTTTTCAAAAACCAGAGGATAAGACTCAAGTTTTCCTTGATCCGTCACCCCAAACTAATGTCTAAGCAAAAGCAGCAAATAACATTATTCTCATTATATTGAGGAATAAAGTTGAAGGAGCAAAGAGGAGCTAGGCGAATATAATTCTATCTGTTTTATGGGCCATTTGGACAGCCACTTGTAACCTAACAAACATCGTTTATGCTCTCTATATAATGGAAACCATGTTGTTGGCAGAATACAACCATCGTAGTCAAAGGGTCCTCATCGACATGGTGTTTAGCGAAGAGGATCTATCAAAATGGCCAAAGGCAAACAACGAGGGAGCAATGATCGCGTTAGATCTTGTAGAGAAAGTCTTAGTGAAATTAGCTCTGCTACATAAGAAAGTCAAAATGAGAGCCACCCGGTACGATAATTTACACATTCAAGAAAAACATTATACTCCCAGAGATATGGTACTGAAGAAAGTGGATCCCGCGACATGAGGACAAGGGGTCACGAGGGGTCAAAAAGCTAGACCAAACATGGAGCGGTCCCCACATATTGATCACAATGCAGGAGTTAGAGAAAATAAATTACTGACCCATGCAGTAAATGAGGTCTCTCAAATGACATCAAAAGGTTCTTCCTTAAATACTGTCTTTTTTAACTGTACCAACACTCTTTAGTGAAAAAAATTTATTCTCCCATTTTTTATGACTAAATTTTTATGTTGCTCTCTCAAAAGATATATAGGAAAAACAACCAATTTTCTCATTAAAAGTCCGAAATTTTCAGGCTATAAAAATCCTCAGCAAACTAGGAAAATCAAAAGTTCACTAAAACATCAACCCTAACACTCATGAAGCTAACAATTTTAAAAATGAAGATGGCTAGCCATGATGCCAAGGTCTCTCAATGGGCCCAAATATGAAGGTGGCCATCCACAGTGCTAAGATCCCCTTATTGAGCCCAAATTGAAAATGGCCAGCCGCAACGCCAAGATTGCCCTACTAAGCCTAAATATGATGATGCTAGTAGTGGCGCCAAGATTGCTTGATTGAGTTCAAAGATAATATTTATTAGCTGCTGTGCCAAAGTTGCCTGATTTAGTCCTAAAATAAGAATGACTGGCTGAGCACCAAGATTATTCAGCCGGAACTCGGCTTGCTCAAATTATCTTCATATTTGGATGTGATCCCCCACCTGGCAACGATTAGATTCACAAGGGGCAAGGGTAAATCACCCATAGAAGCCACCTAGGCATTTGTTGACCACCAGCAAACCAGGAAATTCACAAAATTGATAAGATAAAGTAAACAAAACACAATGCACCAAAAAAAGAGAGAAGAGAAATTGGAGATTAAGCAAGATTTATTTTCATTTCCTTAAATAAAGAAACGTGCAAAGTTTCTCTTTTCACTAAAAACATGTTTTTTACATTTAGTTGACCCATCGACCAAGAAAGGCCCTACAAAAAAGATTTCATGTGAAAATTACAAAACTATAGGCAAAAGAAAGATGTGACAAGGAGTCTGGGCAGCTAAGGACTTGTTGTCACCTCCATCTCCAACTTAGCTCTAATGATCTGTCTTGTCACCTTCCTCTTCTAAATCTGTGAAGAGGGCGGAAAGTTAGTCCATATCAGTCCACTTGAGCTCCACCAACCCTCTCTTTGCAAAGCACTTGTCGGTCATAGCCAAACCCACATGTATTTGCTCGTACAATGCGTCGACATGGTCTTTCTGAGTGACCATTCTGTCCACTCTCCTTGAGCGACCATTCTGTCCACTCTCCTTGAGCTCTTTATTTTTCTTCATCAAGGCCGCAATAATTTATTCATGCTCTTTCTCCCTCATCCAAACTCTTGGGTTGTTTCCTCAAGCTTCTTCTCCAAACTGACGAGCTCTGCGTCAATTTTTTGTATAGCCGCAACAAATTCGAACACCAGTTGGGCGGCTGCCTTTCTCTTCCGCTCCTCACATATGAGATCCATCAACTGAAAATGTCTGATAAAGCATGCAAGTAGGCTAAATCAATTGGCAATCTACCTCGCATCAACATACTTCTTCCCCCACAACACAGAGTAAAGACCTTCTAACTGGACCGCATCTTTTAAATGGCAAGGATATTTCGTAACCTCAGACGTCTCGCCAAAAATCAGGTCGGTATACCATTCCGTCTATGTATCTGATCTCGTTCTTTCATGACAGTACTACGACGTATGTGATTATATTTTCAATTTTCTTTAATTGTATTTCTTACTTTGCAACGGTGCCAAAAACTTGATTCTAAAGAAAAAAAAGAGTTCAATTATTATACTTAAATATGGGATACTACGCAAGTATACGTATTGTTATCAAGTAATATAGAACTTTTGATTTAGCCCCAAATATCAAACCCACAGGGAGAATTACAATATATTAAAAAGTCAGAAGAAATTAGATAATAAATTCTACTTTATAAAATATTCTTACTCAAACTATAGATGCTATAATAGGAATGAAAGTTAGATTTTTTTGGTAAAGTTTTATAATTAAAAATTAGAAGTAAACAACTAACTAAATTTAACTAGATATTTGTAAGATGAATGTAATATAAATAAAATATATTTTCCCTTATCATGAATCATTAACAAGTATAGGATTTCTGTTGTGGATGTATTCAAATTGTGTTATATCAAATAGAAGCAATATTAATTTTTACCTTTACTAAAGATGTTAGAAAGAACATTGGCTAATTTAAAGTTTGAATAGTCTTGAAGACAGACTAGGTAGGGAAGATACTAGCTATCACTCTAGAGTTCCATCTTCTCCCTACACCTGAGGGCTAACATCTCGTATCAAAACCTAAAAAATAGACCGAATTTGGAGCTTTATCCTGTCACTCTAAAGTCCTCTAACTCTACATCCTTCAAAGTTTATTTCCTTATTTATTTTCACTCAACCATATGAATTGCATTCTCATCCATACAATCTCATGTGATTCTTAACATTAGTTGACTGTGATAATACCATCACGAATCTTACATGTTCTCACAACAAATATTAACATCTTAATTGGCAAAATCAAGAAGTAAATGAAGTACAAGGTTTAAAATCATCATAACTGATTCCAACATTAATGATTAATACTTCTCACAACTTCCATCCAACAATTAATTACTTATCATTTTAAGGAAAAAGATAAAGAATACTACTCAGAATACATAGAGAAAACACAACCACACTTAAGTTTAAAAGTAAAAATCAAGTAAACACACAAAAAGTCTAAATTAAAACCAAATGTAGTCATAAAGGAAAAAACTTATCTCAATTTCTCTCTACCAAACTCTTGAAGTTCCTTTGAATCTCCTATCTTCATTTCTCTTACAATACTCTCAACTAACACACTACAAATCCTCCCTTTCTTCTCTCTAAAAGTATCCTAATTAATCTACGAGAGAGAGGCGATTGCGGCTAGTTAATACTCCTTTTGGGGCGCTAGGGGGGAGGGCTTCTTCAATTCAATCCAAATCTTCTTTAATAATTTTCCAAAAGCTCTTTTAGAGTCTCTTCAAAATGTGTCCACATTCAATGAATCTTCTTTGAGTTGCCTCCTTTCAAAAGTCATTTGAATGTATTTTTGTGTCCATTAACCATATCCACGTTTTCACCAAGAGTTGCTTCAAACACCCTTTCAAAATTTGTCCAAATTCATTGAATCATCCAGTAACTACCTATGACGCTTAAGCACGAGGTATGTGGTGCTTAGGCGTGGCCCTCTCGGTTTTCCTAGCGCATAAGCACCAGTTTTGGGCGCTTAGGCGTCACAGTTTTTTCTCACACCTTCTTCATTTTTGCTCCAAATTTGATCATTTTTTACTCCTTTCACCATTTTTCATACATTTAACTATACCTGAAAGAAAAACACACAAATATCTTCCATTAAAGTACAATATCCTCAAAAATAGGTATAAAAATGTGTACATAAATGATATATATTTTAGATGTATCAGTATCCGCCATGGTATATCATCCGCTCAAACTCCCACACTCATTATTCCCTCTCTATGTTGAACTTATCCATCTCAAAGGGGAGCCTCACTCCTAATATAAAAGAGAAGTTGTGGAAAACTCTTGCGGCCAGCTCCTCACCTTTATAGCAGAAAATATGCAGCTCATGAGTTTCATCTAAGGGAACCTCATCTCCTGAATCTAACACCACATCCACTGAGGATTCATGTTACACTGGCACCCTTTCATGAAGATCAATGAAAGGGATGCCCAATTCCTCCCATCTCATAGACTTGTCGGCTAAAGGTGCCTCTCTATTTGCATCTTTTTTTTTGTCTTTCATGCTGACATGTTTTTTTTTTCATGTGACTTTATTTTCTAATACACAAGTTCCTATGACTCAAAATACTGATGAAAATCACTTTACATGTGATCAAGCTCAAATTTTTCTAATCCTCATTGAATTTATACAAATAATCTCGGATCGCAAAATGGACTATGTGAACGCATCCGGGAGCTCAATTTTACGTTAGAACAAAACCCATATTGTTGGGATTTTGTGCATGATCCAATAACACGTCAATTAAGATATATTTTAAAATAAAATAAATAAATGAATAAATAACTTTTAAAAGTCTTTCTTTCTCCTCACACAAGGCTAAGAGAATATTTTCATGTGACACACACACAGGCCCTAAAGGGCCAACACCTATGCTCCCACCTCCTTGCCACTAATGACGTCTTATTAGGATCTAGCCATAGAACTTTCCCGTTGACTATTCCTAGAGGATAGTGACGGAACCCTCACCAATAAAAATTCTAAAGCTCTTCTTTTCTCATCTTGAAGTTCCACATGTTGGTTCTAACCTCTAGCACGTAGTAGGTGGAACCAATATGGGGGAGCTTAAGAGGAGTCCCTGTAGGAGTGTTTGGCCTTAGGGTTAATTCTGGGTGGTTTGGTCTTGGTATGGCACACATAGTCTTTCACGTTTGGTCCAAGTCCTTAACCAAACATGCTTAGTCTAATCCCCTACTCCTTTGGAAACTCATGTGGATGGTCCCTCAAACCCTTAGTCCTAGGTCAGGGTTTGGCTAAGACCAACACACGGAGGGTCCAAGATGAGGTTCTCTTGGTCTCACGGCTCAATAAAGTGACCTAATGATTAAAATTCTCAATCAATCTCAATTTTTCTAAATTCCCAATCTTGAACCTTCTTGGCCCCAACTTTTATAAATTACCAAATTGCACCTAAACCCAAAATTTTCCAAAAATTCCCAAAATTACCCAAATTCTCAGTCTCTTCAAAAATCATTTCAAACCATTCCAAATCTCTCAAGTTGACCAAAATACCCCAAAATTTCCAAAATCCACAAAACTGCCAAAATCACCAAAATGCCTTGCATACCCCAAAAATTTCAAAAATTCACAAATCTCCAAAATCACTCCAAATGTCCCCAAAATCAATTTGAACCACTCCATTAAGCCCAATTTGACCAAATTGACCCCTTTTGACCAAAATCCCATAATTGCCCCTAAATCCCTAAATTCTCCAATTCACCCCCAATTTCCACCAAATTGATTTCAATCTCACCCAATTTTAATTATGAAGTGAATTCATCATATTCAATCCCAGTTGAGGCCAAAACCAAGCTTAATTGAACCCATCTCAAGCTCAATTCCAATCTCAATCTTAAAATCCCCAATTTTGCCTTAAAATCCAAATGTCATCAAATTGAGCTCCATAACCCCAAAATTCCCACCTAATTGATATCCAAAACCCTTCATGAAAATCGTTTAGACCAACTTAAACCATCAATTAACCAAAGTCCAAACCCTAGCCCAAGCCTAACTCAAGGCTAGCCCAAATGCCCCAAATTGACCATGAGCCAAATTCCACCCAATTGAACCCCCAAATCAATTCAAAATCACCATATTCTTTTTACAAACTTCTCATGACAATCATCTTCACCAATTTGAGCAATCAATTGACCGAGATTTTAGTGCAAACGAAACCTAAACCCAAGTTCAAAACCAAACCTTAATTTTGAACCCAAGCTCCAAATTTGACTAAAGCCATTCAATTTGACCAAACACAAATGCCCCAAACCTGGCCATGAGCCAAATTCCACCCAATTGAACCCCCAAATCAATTCAAAATCACCCAATTCTTTTTACAAACTTTTCATGACAATCATCCTCACCAATTTGAGCAATCAATTGACCCAAGTACAAACTTTTCATGATATAAATCCTCACTTTATCTTTAGGCATTTGCACAATCATATTGTGCAATTTAAGCTTATAAGCACTATTTTGGGTTGGGGAGTTGCTCATTAGAAGCTGTCGATCANTCTTCATAGTTTAAATGAAAGAGCACTATACCTCAAACCCTGTATCTATCCCGAAAGATAAACACATGACTTAAGGATGAGGCTCGATCAAATAAACTGAGAAATATATGATATTTGTTTAGTCCGCGAAACCATTTTATTTGCCGACAAGTTCCCCTATTTAATATGAAGAATTAAATAAGGTTTATATTAAGTTGAGTTCAGAAAAGCTTCCTATAAGGGAAAGCCCCTATAGTTAATTACATCTTAGATAACCGAAGTCACTTAAGAAAACTCTAGATAAAAATTAGGAAATGTTATCTTCAAAGAGGTCAAAATGATAGAACTTTTCAACGAGATAGGACATAGAGGTGTAAAAGGAGAATGGCTCAAATTTAGAGCATTTTTTTTGTAGAGTCCAAATGAGGAAGAAATAGGGGATGTCATGGATCTGGAGAAGAACCTCGGTGACTTCCCAAGCTATCATATTGTTTGGTTTTTGTTTAGAGGAGAAATTATTTAAGTGCTTCATCCTGTAAATTTTATTTTTTAGGGCTTACATATATGTGAGACGATCACACAAATAGCATGGAAGATGTGAGGATTTAGGTCGTGACAAACGACAAACTCAGAATCCTAAAATGAGTTAGGGCTTATATTGTACAACAGAACCATATAAAGGCTTAAGATGAGTTGAGGATTTATGTTGCACTAAGCAGATAACCTCGAAATCCTATAGCTTGTTATTTAATTCTAAGGAAAGATATGCTATTGTAGATCCTCTTACGGTTGAAGATGGTCGTGCTGCCCATGATGCTAGCTCTGAGCTCCTTGTTATGATGAGTTTAGGTTTTCTAATGTGTCAGATTATAATGTCAAATCAAATGTCCCTATGGTTATGGTTCTTTAATTGTTATGGGGCATATTAAATTTGATTAGAGCGACACAGGTTAGGATCTTAAGGTTCCCTCGTTCTGGTACCACTATTTTCTATTGATTCACTTAGTCCAAATGAATTTACTAAACTCAACTTAATGAGTTCCATACTTTCATTTAGATAGTGGGAAGCCCCGTTAGCAACCGTAGGTTACCTCCTCAGAGTGATTCCCAATTATCCGATAGAGACATCTTAATTTAGTTGCAGTTGTTGTTTTATGATGTTTGTGAGTAGATTTTGAGTTGTCTTATATTATGAATGTTGTGGCGTTAAATTTTATCTTGGTTGATTTTAGTTTTGGTCTTGGTTTTATGGCTACCCTAGCAATTTTGGTTTTCATGCAGGGTGTCATCATTTGTTTAACATGCAAGTTTTGTAAGTATAAAAATACAGTGTGGAAAGTAAAAGAAAAGATGATACTGTAAACTATAAAAGCGTACCTGACAATCTTCCCGTTCCACCACCTGAAAGGTCAGTACTTGTAAGGCATGTATATAATATTGCAAGGAACTTAAATTCTAAGAGTAGATGAAGGTTTATCTACCAAACCATAGGCTATGATTTTATTGGGTCTTGGAAGTCCTAGTGGATAACTTTAGAACAAAATATGACTAGTTTAATTTGTCCTTCAAAATATCTCAAAGATTTCAAAGTGCTCGGGGTATGACCCTGAGCTATTTTGAAGATCTCTTGAATTATTTTGAGTTCATTTCTGAACATATCATATTGTTCCATTAACCATCCAAGTTTAGAGAGTGGCTGCCTCGTTGCTCAGTAAAACTTGATGATTTAATTATCCCAAGGATCAGATACTTGATTAGTCAATTGATGTTTCATTTAAAAGTTATGTGAGTGGGTGCCCCAAAGGCAAGCCTAGTTTATTTAAGATTATGTTACCCACAATTAACGTCAGCTTTGTAGTGTTCAAAGATATTAATCACCTATTATGTTATTTTCCAAATCTGATCAATTGAGTTTAGATATCAAGCCCAGGTCACTACTAAGCCCTTAACAATCATGATAGGTGAAATGGTGATTATCAAGATTTTGATTTAACTGATATGTATTCTCATCCAATGGTCAAATAATCCTCAATTTTGGGCTTAAGGCAAGTAAATTATCATCTTTCCAACTTAAGCCTATCACTTAAGAATCGTTTGATCTTAGTTGACTTCTGAGTGTGAAAATTAGGAGGATTATGATTTTGTTGATGTTGTGCAAGGGTGGTGAATGAGTTTCTACCTTTTTCTGAAGATCTTTTATGTTTCCTAATCCTCCTAATAGTTCTCTCTATTTCTGAGTCGTATGATTTTATGGTCTGCAGCTCTTGAACTACGCATACAAATCTAGAGACTTTACTAATAGGATAGATATCAAGCACGTTAAATAAAAAAAATGTTTTAAGTTTTTTAAATTTTCTTTTTTTTAATTTAAAATAAACACACAATAATTAAACACACTAGATAATAACATAACAATTTCCAAATCTAAGTCTTCTAAGTTCAACTAAAAATTCTCCTCAAGTTCTTAACGTTGCTTCCCTGGAAATGTCACCAACACTTGACCCGACCCGCAATTACGCTGTAATTTAACTTCTAAAAGAAGGCCAAAAACTATACCCAATTATATTTATCGGCTAATGTGCAAAATCGGTATGTTATAAAACTTAGAAAATAATTTACACACTAGGGGCACAACTCAAGTATACATATCGTTTCAAGTAACAAGTAATATAGAGTTTTCTTTGAAACCCCAGTATCTTTCCCACAGAGAAGTGAGGTAAAAAAACCATTAGGTGAAATCCTAATCTACTACTATCAGGTCTTAGTTTGGAAGGTCAATTAAGTTGATGTTTTATCTAGCAACTACTCTTAAATGCAAATATTAAATGTAATGATAACAGCTATTCTTAAATTCAAATATTAATTTTAAAGGTAACTTATCTAGATAAATTTGTTTGGTGAATTTTGAGATGTGAAAACTACCATTCTCAAGTGTGATGACATAGAAAATGTGAAGTAATGAAATGCATAGAATTTAATGTAGTAGTGACAAATAGAAGTATACATATTCTTTACCCCCTTTCGAGCCTAAAAAAGCATTGGCTAATCTAAAGTTGGTGTCAGCATGTATAGTAGTGATGGGTAGGTTCTAGCCTCTCACCTCTAGATTACCTATTGTGTCCTCTCTATAGGACCTACCAGTGACCCTTAGTTCAAACTCTAGACCAAATTGATAAAAGAATCTAGCATGTCACCCTATAAACATCAATTCTACGTCCATCAAATCTTATCTCCTTATCTAATTAGATGATCATCACGGCTCTTTCCAAAGTGAAATGTGACTCTACCCAGTTTGAGAATTACACTGCCCTCCCGGGTCTTAATGCAATTACAATGCATTTTAACATTACAACTGGACAAAATTGCAATGTAAATGAAGTTCAAGCGAATACCATCACATTAATAACAAAAAAAATTTTAACATGCATTCTAAAATATTTATGCAAATCAAAACAAATGAAAAGTAAATGAAAATAATGGCATAAGCACTAAAATGATTTTATAGAATTTTGTGCCAACAAGGAACATATGTCGACCTACCACTCATTCAAGTGTATAGATACGTTTAGTATTCTCTTAGTTTTGAGCAACTATCTGTCACCAAGAAACTCCTAATAGAAAAAGATCTTTAAATTATATTTCCAAAAAAGTTGCATTGCTTACCAAACAATTTCGCAATAGCCAACTGGACAATGTGAGTGCACTCTAGTTGAGATATCACTGTTTTCCTGAGTCTTAATTTCACTTACAACAGATTTGAACATAACTTATTTTCACTTAAGTTATGTCAATGAAGCGAAGAAGATATTACTCATGACATAAAAAAATAATTATACCATAAAATGAATTTTTCTACACATGCCACTACTTCATATTAAAAGAAAAGAGTTAAGAAAACTACTTATGAAGTATGGATAAAACACAACAAAAGAATTCATTTAAATCAAAGAAAATTCACTAGAAATTGTTTATAATAATTACAAGAGGATGAAGAACACAATACTTAGTTTTTTTTTTCCTTTTGAAAGAAAGATAAAAAATCTCTTCAACAAATGCTTTTACCGATCCATGCGCCGCACATACTTCCTTACTCATATCTCTCAAAATCCCTCGCCAATCTCTCCAGAAAACGTAGAAATCTACTTCTCCATAAAGTCACACTATACTCTCTCTAAAATCCTTTTAAAACTCCTATTAAAACACCCCTAATTACCTCTCAAGAGAGGTGTCAGTCCCCTTATTTAAAGAGAAGCCAAATACCTCTTTTTTCCCAAAAAAAACACACCCCTTTCACTCCAAGAGACACACCCTTTCACTCCAAGAAACATATCTCTTCATTAAAAAGCCTTTCCAAGTGCCTTGATTTATTTAATATCATCTTGGAGCCTGCAAGTTGCCAGAAGCTTCTAGAACCTCCCGGAATCACAAAAAACCATCTAAAACTGCCCCCATACGCTTTCTAGGACCTAGGTGCTATTTTTGGCACCTAGGCGTCATTTTCTAATCATCTTTGGCTCCTAGGCCCCATTTTCGGTGCCTCGGGGCCACCCTGCAGGCAGCTCCACCGTTTCGCCCCGCTTCAGCTCTGTTTCGCCCTATTTCAGCTCCGTTGCGCTCCAAATTGGTATACCCACACGATAGACTTGAAAATAACCTTTCTTTAATATGTACTTTTATTCAAAAATATGTGATAAATATAAAGGAGATTAAGCATAGAATTACATATCAAAATGTGCCACGTCAAATTTTTTTTCCTTGCTCGTTTCGGCTCTAAATTGCATCGTTTTTGCTTTATTTTCTCAAAAAGTTCATTTCTTGTACCTGAAACGGAAAACATACAAAATATCATCCTTTAACGTGCAATATCATAAATTTATCTAAAAAATGAGCATAAAATGTATGTTAAAAATAGGTAATTTTGAGCCGTGTCAATTACTTCCACTAACTTCATCATTAAAACGCTCAACTTAGTGGGTTTTAGTGACCTTAAATCACCAGACAATCGTTCGTTCGACCAATTTCAACCTCTTTTGTAGTTTGTGTCGATCTTTTTGTCATCACAAGTTGGTTGACTGTCTTCACGTTTGGGTCGTGGGCATCCTTCAACTTTCAAAAAAAGATTAAACATAGAAATACATATCAAAATGTGTCACGTCATAATTTTTTCCTTGCTCGTTTTGGCTCCAAATTGCACCGTTTTTGTTTTCTTTTCTCAAAAATTCAATTTCTTGTACCTGAAAAGAAAAACGTACAAAATACTTTCCTTTAACGTGCACTATCATAAATTTATCTAAAAAATGAACATAAAATATATGTTAAAAATAGGTAATTTTGATCCCATGTTAATTACTTCCATTAACTCTGCCATTAAAACGCTCAATTTAGTGGGTTTCAGCATCCTTAAATCACCAGACTGTCGTTCGTTCGATCAATTTCATCCCCTTTTGTAGTTAGTGTCGATCTTTTTGTCATCACGAGTTGGTTGGCTGTCTTCACGTTTGGGTCGTGGGTCATCCTTCAACTTTCATTCATCATCTCATGTTATTATGTGTGTAGAGGTCAGATTTTTCACCTTTCTAGTAGGGCAGGTGAATATACTCCTCTGCTCCAAGAGTTCAACCAAGTTGTTAGGTTGCAGTAAACTCAGAAAATATTTACATCATTTGCTCCATAGCCCTTGTGCTCGGGCAACCTGTACTATCGCAGAATCTGTATTCCTCACTTCCAGCATTTCTTTCAAGAAGCGAGTGGCATACACTCGAAGGCTCTCATTCGGCCATTGCTTGACATGCCCTATGGTTTGTGAGTTCTTAAGGAGCTTTAAGGTGTTAGTGAATTGCACCTTGAAAATCTTCTTTCATTCACCAAATAAATTGATGATTCTTATCAAGGGTTCATTAAACCTCATGAGAGTCGGATCTCTTAGAGAGGTATAGAATAACTGACACTTCGGTGTGTCGAAGATTTTGAGAAGGCATATGGCCAACTCGAAGGAGGATATGAGGTCGACTGAGTCTCTCCGACCCTTGTAGGATTCCAAAGATGGAACTTTAAATTTTTTTGGGGGCTCAACATTACAGATTTGTGGGCAGAAGACATTCTCTGACTGTCGATAGACCTCCGTTCACCAAAATCATGGTTTGACCCTTGGTGTAGACCCATCACTATCCTGGTACTGGGATTCTTCAGTTCTTTTTGTCACATAAGCCAGCGAGTTGCGTTGGTGTTCAGGTTCTTCTTGAGGGTTTGGTTCTTGAGAATTTTGTGCTCTTCCCACAAGTAGTATGGGGTTCAATTGTGTCATTTAACCTATCGTTTGATCTTGGAGGTCCTAATTTTTTTGTTGCACATATTCTCTCGCAAAATCTATGTTTCGGGTTTTTCGCAAATGAGTGCCTTCTCTTGGCATGCTCCTTTTCTTGTTGATGCTATAATATCACAGTCACCATACTTTTTAGGATGTTTAATTCAAATATATCCTATGAATCAAACTCAAGTTATAGATCGTTGGACGAATGAGACAAACAAAGAAAGAGCGATTAAGAATGGGATTAAGAGCACACTACCACAAGTTTTGTGAGTCAATTTAGTAATCCTTTATTTAAGAAATAACCACTTATTTATAGGCCCTAGAGGTAAATGGTATAAAATTACATTTATGCCCCTATTTTAATAAGGACATTACAAATTTTTATTACACATTTTCACATTTATAACTGACTTTGGTTCCCTTTCATATTCATAACTGATGTTGGGGACATTTGATATTCATAATTACTTGAAAAGGGTCATTTAATGATCTGTTACCCGTGTCAGTTGATCGGCTTACACTTTTGGTTAGTCGGCATACTCTCGCTTGGTTGAAAAGTCATCGATCGTCCTTCTCATTGAAATCCTGATGAGAGGCCTTCTTGTCTTAAAGGTGAACTTAAACTGTCAAGCAGATGATGTTTCACTGTAATCTGATGAATAACACTCCGTTGACAAAGGGCCTTCTCAGAGGATTAGAAAGATATTCTATTGTGTGCCCATTGGTCACCTTTATGGAGAGTTATGGAATCAGTTCAGAGACCTAGTTACTAATGAAGGCCTCTTGGATTAGGTGCTACTTGTTCATTCGTTCGGCTTTGCTTTCATTTGGTTGCCCAATAGTTCTGATCGAAGAAAACGACGCTTGTCATTTCTGTCTATTGACTATCTTGATGCAGTCTTTTAGTTTCCATTAAGCAAAACCTGATGAATTTCTTGAAGATTCGTGCGATCATATTTCTTATGTGTGTGCGCGCACATGCAGACATACATACATACATACATACATACATACATATGTATATATATATATATATATATA
>JXCR01148586.1:243164-255421 GCA_002079205.1 Phalaenopsis hybrid cultivar | reverse complement strand
TATATATATGTATGTATGTATGTATCTATATATATATATGTATATATATATATATATGTATGTATGTATGTATATATATGTATGTATGTATGTATGTATGTATATATATATATGTATGTCAAAATAATGTGGAACATTAATTTTAATAATGTCAAATATATTAAAAGTTGGAGAAAATAATATTATCAAAACCAAATTAAAGTGATATTAAAACCAAATTAAATTAGACCTAATCATTGGAAAGGCAAGGCTTCATTGAATCCACCAACATATACTTTGCTTAAATATGATTTTAAGAAGAAACTATGTCTATACTTAAAACGAATATATCTAGCTCCTAAACGAATATAATCAACACATTTATTTTGTAAAGAGAGAGAATGTTTCTCTAATTTGAACTAGAAGATCATTAAATCACAATGAAAATGACATAACTAGTGTCCCTGGCCCGCCCATTAGCATCCAATTTATTTAATCAATTTTTTTTAATAAAAAATGATGGTGACGCCCATAATGTTGTTTCCTTAATTAACAGGGACATTCCACCATCCATCCAAAAAATCAAAAATAAAAGATAAAAACTACTGATTTAATTCAGGTTTAAGTACTAATTTGTAGTTGGATTAGAGAGTCAAGTAAATCAGTCACATCATCAATAAAACAATGGTGGGTTGGCCACTTTGAGGAGCCCACACATTGACATGGATGATAGAGAATGTCATCTTAAATCATTCATGATTGGATTTTTTTTCCCTGGTAATGTTAGCCAAAAGGACTCTCTCCCAATGAGCAGTTGACAGCATGTCATTATGTCATTGGATTTAAAATCACTTGAGATTAAGTTTAAGTTGAATCAAAATTAACAAAAGTTCTTTCAGATTTAATCTTGGGTGTATGGTTAAAAATTCATTAGTCAAATCTAAATTCAAAAGAATCGTATAAAATTAAAAATAAGAGAATATTTTGTTAGATCGGTTGACAAGAAGAGACGGAAACTTATAAAAGCACTTAGGATCTGTTTAGTTCGGCGGGAGGAGCGCAGCGCGAGGAGTGGTCGTGAATTGCGGTCGTTTGGTTTGATGGGAGGATCGCGGCGGACGCCGTTTTTGCGAAGCACGGGATGCAGATCGAATTCCGCTGCCCACGTTCGAGCAAGCATCTTTACTTGAGTTGCCCCCTTCTTGTTCGAGCGATGCTTCACCTCCGAAAGAAGGATTGTAGGTTTAGAGTAGTATGATTTTCAGGGATGGATTAAGAGGAAATGTGCCTCCTGCCTCGACGACAAAACTGACTTGACTGCTCTGTCACTGGCGACATACTAATTCTCACGGCTTAGTGATGCACCATTGTTCAAAGAGTTGAATGTCGATCTCCCTTTGTCACTGCTCAATGTCAATCCTCCTCTCAACTGGTTCCTTTTTATTGCCCCATCTTCGTCGGCCTTCCTCGACTGGTTTCTTCAGCTGATTTGATCATGAGAGCAGACGCAAGGAATCTAAAACTAAATTTTTGCTTTTGTTTTTAGATTACGCTTTAGATTTACCCTTTTGTGTTTCTTTGATTCAATTTTGGTTTTTATCACTTGGATGTCATTGGAGCGTGGTAGTTTTGCGATTTGCATGCTCATGGGAGTTTTATTTTAACAGATCTCTTAATTTGTGGTGAGTTTTTCTATTTTTCTTTGTCTACATATTGTTTCAATTCTTCTTTTTTGTGACACTTTTTGATTTTGGTGGTATTGTGCTTGTAACTATAATCTTGGTGAAAATAGGTGTATGAACTTGTTTAGTTGTTCTACCAATTAGTTCAATCATTAAATAATCTAACATGTATATGTTTATAAGTACTACCAAAATGAAACTTAAATATTATTCTAAACACTATTATTTGAATAATATTATTGTTGGATAACTAATTAATTCAATAATTTATTAATACTATCAAATATATGTTTGTCACCCTTCTATTACCAACAACATTACTAAAAATGACCAGAATGGTCGCTTGTTCATAAAAAGTTACCGCACAGTTGTTTTCACGGCTGCAACTAGGGCTGTCAAAAAACCTTTTTCGCGAACAGTTCGTATTCGGTTCGTCAAAGAGTTCGTGTTTGATTCTTTCGATAAGTAAACGAGACAAAACTTGAACAATTTTTTTTCGTTCGGTTAGTTAAACGAATCGAACATAAACAGTGATGCGTTCGTTCGTGTTCGAATCGTTGTTATGTGAANAGCAATGGCAAAAGAGAGAGAACACATGAAAAAAAGTGAAAATTGACTAACAATGGGGAAAACACGATGTTCGTAGATTTGAAAAAACAAACAATAATGGAAAGAATCAAGGAAAAAAACTGATAACGGCAGAGGAAAAAGAAGACAATGACTTTACCCACAGATCCACACAGATATTTCTCAAAAAGGCAAGAACCTAAGCAGATGGCTGATCAACTCATAAATAAGAAATCACCAAGTAAACTCAAATAAATAACAGTTCGCACAATGAGATTGAGGCGGACAAGGCACAAGCCTTATTATGTACAAGACCAAAAATAGTCATAGCAAGTTCGGCAGTTTTTAGAGGAATTCGAGAGCTAACTAAATTAAGTACGAGTAAGATGGTTTGAGTAAACCTCAGGCATTAAATATGGCCTATTGCCAGCCAAACATTTTATCATATCAAATCAATAAGGCTAGGTAACCATCCATATCTATACGAGCCTCCGCAGACTAAAAGAGATCTACAAACTAAGAAGCCAAAAACATTAAGGGAACAGTTTAGTAGAAACTTTAACAACAATGGATAAAAGGCCTATTGTATCAAAACAACTAAAAATAAAACTACAAATACAAATGCAATAAAATCATAAAAGATTTTTTAGTCCGTCATCATCATATAGCTTTACCCAATCATAATCCTCCTAATCATACAGGTTGAATTAGTGCAAGAGGCATCAGTTCTATTTTCTGCATCTTATTGCATAACTCAAAATATAAAGTTATTTGAACTAATCCTTTACAATACCTATTATTAATTCTATGTAACCTCTTTGTCAGTTCTGCGATAATGTATATTATATGTTCAAATCACTTCATTTTTGGTTTTCAATGCCTAATCTTAAGCAGGTGTTTCTCCAAACATCCATCAAAAACCATTTCCAATTTTCATAGCAAATTCACTTCTCTTCGTTATTTTTGCACGAATAAATGGAGAGAAATTTTGAACAGGCCTCATTTTTCATAAAGAATACAAGAGTATAAATATAGAAGGAAAATAATGGTAGAGAAAAGTGAAATAACAAAGTTTAAAAAGACTATAAACAATGTTGTTATCTACTCTTTACACGAGTATAAAATCAACTGTCGCTTTATTCACTTTGTTTTCTTATTAACCAATTAATCATATATTCTTATACCTGCATGCACTAAAAAACACCAGTACAAGAAAAGAAAATTCATTTTCAAAATTAATTATTAAACTTAATCTCAAGTTAAATTCTATATAAGGCCACAACTATGATAACACAGGCCAGAAGCTTAACCATCATGTTAGATAAAGAGATTAACAAAAGGTGTCAAGGATGAAGAGAAAAAAACAACGAAGATCGAAGTGATTAATTTGTCTAACACTGCCTACAAAATGTGCCTAGCAAATGTTAAACATCATTTCTTAAGCAAAATATTGAAATGCCCAAAGCTATGAAAAACTGTCCTACAATTTCCAAGCTTCCACACAACCATCACAAACCATACAATTCTATGAAGATGTCAAAGTTTCATATAAGTCCAGTTATAGCAACATAACAAAAAAAAAATTACTGCATATTAAAACCTAATTAAAATTCTTCTAATCAAGATTCCTAACAGAAAAATAAAATCATGGATAATCATGAGATGCATCAAAAACTAAATAACAAGATTTGGATTTCACTAACGCTGCAAAAAAGATTTATGAGTTTTCAAATAAGAGCAATATGAAATGATTTGAAGTCGAAATTGGCTCAAATTTTCACAGAAATTAGGGCAAACACAAATATTTTCTTCAATAATCCAAACAACACACACAAATACAAAAGATAAGCACCTACAATTCGAGAGGCAGCGATCTCTCTCAATTCCTACAATTCGAGAGGTAGGAAATCTCTCCCAAACCCTAGACCTAAGACTCACAATCCAATATCATGTATAAACCTAATCCTAGACATAGCAAGCATATTTATATCCGGCAATAATAATAAAAAAATTTCCCTAAGGCGTACAAAAAATAAATTTGCCCTTGGGCTAGGCGCCCTCATAACAATATTCCCCCTCCAAAAGACATCTAGTCCTCAAGGTGAGAACTTGTAATCTTCAATCCAAGCAACGATGTACTGGAGTAAACTTCTCAGCACACCGAAAACATAATCTCTTGGCTCGCTTATCCCGAATCTTTGTCACTGTAAGACACTTGAGTGTTTCTCCCAGTCGTGGACCATTATTTGTGTCCCGTGCAACCTCCCTCTAGACTTCCACTATTTGGACTTTTGGCATTGGCATGGTTGCAGTCGTTCTGTACGACACTCCATCTGTTGATTTTGTTGGTTTTCTTCATTGGTTCTTGTCTTCCACCATCTGGGATAGCACCATCACCTCCTTCAATCCCTGCAATTTTAAGGTATGCACTTCAGCTTACTAATATGTTGCTGATAAACAGCTGATCCAAATAAACAGTCAATCTGCAGCTGATCCGGATAAGCTGGCTGGCTGTTTGGCTTGTGCTATTGAAAAACTGTTGTTTTACAGTTATTTTTGGCCAAATGACTATTCTGCAACTATGCAATAATGTTATTTGCAACAGAACTCGCATAACAATATATTTGATGCTTGGGAAGCATAAAACGACTATTGAACAGGATAAAAAACAAGATACATACCAAAGACTAAGTATCAAGATTGATAAAAAAAGGAAAAGAATTATTAAAATTACAATTAAAAATATTATAATATTAATTTTAAAATCTAGACAGTGTATGCCACGAGCTACGTCGTCCTCCAAGAATGCCATATAACCCCGATCACCATTGCAAGCAGAATCTATCGGACTGTCTGCCTGCCGAAAGAAAGTCACGCTTCTCTGTGATGCCTCGCGGGCACCTCTAGAACTGTCTACCATAGCTACGTGTCTGATGTGACATCAGTAGAAAAGTCTGTAGTCTGCAGTGGCAGAGCACTTGTCGAGAGGACCCTGAAATCCTGGAGCTCATCTTTTCTGAATGATTCAAAAGACAATACATTAATCATAACAAAAGTTAAAATTGCTAAAATAAGTAATTAATTACAGTTTTTTTCAAGCATGACGTCTCAGAGAACAAAGTATACCAGTCAACGAATCTGTCACTACAAGAAGATAACAAATCTTGAAAAAAACATTTTTTGGTTGTCTTTAGCTCACTTAATACCAAACTCGTGTATTTCGTATATGTATATCACCAAAAAGAAATCCATTAAGAAGTACTTCAAAAACCTCGTCATCAAAATGAAGAGAGGAACTTGGTTGTGTTTATCAGGATTTCACATGTGACACCAACCAACAACGATTAACAAGCCATCCAGAAATCACAAAGCCAAATCTCATCATGTACCTCATAAACCCATAAAAAAAGAATGAAAAGCAATCAAAAAAAAGAAAAAAATAATTACAAACAATATTAAACTTACAATATCTAAAATATCAATAATCAATGGAACATAAAATAAACATAGACTTGATAAATTGATCGAAGCAGTAATCAATTACAATTTTGTGGAGGTGCAGGGTCTAAGAGAACTAAGTACACTAACCTCACCGAACCTATCATAACAAGAACACCACAGACATTATAAAACAGAGGTTCTTGATTGCATTTAGCTCACTTAATAACAAACTCGTGGGTGTCACATATGCATATCTCCAAAAAAAATACTATCCAGAAGTACCTCAAAAAACTATCGAAAAGAAAAGAGGAAATTATTGTCTTTATCAAGACTTCACATGTGACACCGACTAACAGTGACTAATAGGTCATCCAGAAGAACTCATAAGATCGAACGTCATATCATGGACCATACAAAACTACAAAAAAAATAACAAAAGCAATCGAAAAAGGAGAAAAATAATTACAAACAACATAAACTTACAATATCTTAAACATTAATAATACACGAAATATAAAATAAACATGAACTTTATTAAAGACAAGACACCCCCAACACTAATCAAACACCGATGAAGCACCCCCAACGATAACCCAACACAACACAGAGCCACACATACACCCACAGCCACCACCCAACCAAGCCCCACACAACACACAACCCCTCACACACCCACAACAACAACACACAGCCCCACACACACCATAAACCCAACACAGCCACCACACACAGCATCACACAAACAACCTAACACAACACAAATCCCCACACACCCTAAACCCAACACAACACATAGCACACACCCACAGCCCCAGCACAACCACCACCCAACCAAGACACAACCACACACACACTCGCAGCCCCAACACACAGAGCACACACCTACAGCCCCAACACAACACACAGCCACACACACATCCTAAATCCAACACAGCCACCACCACACAGCACCACACAAATAGCCCATAACAACACACATCCACACACACACCCTAAACCCAACACAACACAACACACACCCTAAACCCAACACAACACAGCACACACCCACAGCCACACACACATAACACATACCCACAATCCCAACACAGCCACGCACACACCCTAAACCTAACATAGTCACACACACATAGCACCAAACAAACAACCCAACGCAACCCACATTCACACACACTAAACCCAACACAATACGTAGCACTCACACAACCCCAACGCAGCCACCACCCAACCAAGCCCCACACAACACAACCATACACACACCCATAGCCCCAACACACATAGCACACCATTCATAGCCTCAACACAACACACAACCACACACACAGCCTAAACCCAACACAACCATCACCCAATCAAGCCACACACAAATAGACCAATACAACACAAACCACAACATAGAGCACTCAAGGCCAACCAAACACAGTCGCACACCCACAACCAACTATATAAGAATTGTATGTTATACATGTACATTTAAACCAACAGCCAAATACAACCACCATATAGATGCCCATAAACCACACATACCCACCACCCAAGGCCAACACAACACACATCACACACAGCCACCACCCAACCAAGCCCCACACAAACTCACAGTCACAACATACATAGCACTCACCCACAGCCCCAACACAACACAGCCACACAAACACCTTAAACCAAGCACGACCACCACCCAACCAAGCCCCTCACAACACAAACTACAACATATAGCACCCAAGGCCAACCACGTACAGCTACACACACACCCACAACCAAATACAACATAATTGTATGCTAGACATGTCAATTTTAAGCCTACAGTCAAATACAACCACCATATACAGCCACACACACACCCACAGTCAAACACAACCAACATATAGATGACCGCAAACCACACACAGCCACCACCTAAGGCAACCATAGAACACAGCAACACAGAAAGCCAATCGCAACAAAGAATAGCATAAAGCCACAAGATACAACCTCGTTCACCCCAATTCACTTTCACCCATTCTTCAAATTATCCAAAAATCAAAAAATCTCGCAAAGAAAGCCATTTCATCATAAAACCACATAGAGATGACCATTCCATCGAAAAATCGCCACAAATTGGATATTGAAAAGCATTCCATCAAAATTTTATGAATCAAACACAAATTAGACCTAGTTTAATTATTTTGGCAAGACAATAGCTTGATTGTGTTCACATGTAATAAAAATATGCACATATATGCATGCATACTTATTTGTTTGTATATGTACATGTACTTATTTGTTTGTATATGTACATGCACTTATTGTGTATATTTATATTCATACATTCATATTTTGTATATATAAATATATATATGATTTTGTAGTTATGCTTTAGTGAGTAAAATATTAAAAATTATCAAACAATATAATTAGAAGATGAATGAAATCTCCACTTGATCAATTTAAATACGTCGATGTATTATATAAAAGATTGAGGGTGTAAGGTCTAAAAATGATGTTAGATGGCTAAAATGAAAAACATAGTCTAGAGTGTTATGCAATAATACATAATTGTAGAGATTAAAAATAATTTTTACAAAAAATCTTATCAAGATGACTAAGTTTCATGAATTTAGTTAATATAAATTAAGTTCATTGNTTTAGAATTCTAAAGCAAAAGCAAACCAAATCAAACCTAACCAAATCCATACAATTACACTAAAACACATAAGCATTTTTAAACAAGTAAAGAGTTCACAATCTTTAATCATTCAGCCTCATCTTTNTAAAGCAAAAGCAAACCAAATCAAACCTAACCAAATCCATACAATTACACTAAAACACATAAGCATTTTTAAACAAGTAAAGAGTTCACAATCTTTAATCATTCAGCCTCATCTTTAGTGCTCTCACGTCCTCTAATATCTCTCATAAATTGCTAAGGAACATATAGGTTGTAGAAGGATCGGTATGGGAATTGATCTGTCAAATTTTCTTTTATCCACCCCTTTTCTTTAAATATCTAAACTAATCCTGCTTCAAAAGTTCCAGTGAGATCAAAATTTTCTTTCTTTCTCCAATCTAGGTGATCAAAAAGGAACTTGAGATCTCTTACTGCATTCATATAACTCTGAAGTTTTCTTTCAATTTTCTTCAATTTCTTCTCTAATGCAAGCGAACTTCCAACTAATGGTGACATTAATAGGGATGAAGAAAGTGACGAACGATCTATAATAGCATTTAGTGCTTCATTTCCATTACCAACGTATTGATCATCAATAGGAATCATAGGCTCCCATGGTAGTAAAATTTTTTCCCAACTTTCATGTAGAACGTAGGATTGACTGCAAATCAGAAAAATTGTTGAAGGATTCCCAAGTCCATACATTAGCCCATTCATAATGATTCCCATCACAGATTTAAATNTATGGTGAGCCTTGATGGGGAAGTTGTCTCTTGCTTTCCTCGGGTTGATCAAGTGCTTCATGTAGGCAGACTTTTGGGATTTGCTATGTATTGCTCCAGAAGATTTTTGAAATTTGTTATGTATTGATTTACCAAATTTTTGGAAATTCTGAATTGAAGTGATCATCTTACTTTATCTATTTATGAGATTGTTGCATGAAATTTCTGCAAACTTTTGCTTTATCTCTTTATGGAATTGTATTGCTTAGCCAGATTTTTTGGATATCCTCTATTATTGCTGAAAACCCTCATACTCGATATTGGATTGTTGGAGCTAGGCTATTTACTTCATATGCACAACATATTGCATCTTTTTTTAAAATTTTTTTTACTTAAAACACCAATATAAAAATGTTCCACTAAAAAAAATCTTCAAAATTTATTTGGAGTGAGAGCTTTTTGCCATAGGAAGCAAATGCAACCAAAGGTACGTGAGTGTATGTTGGTGTAGTGCACTTTAGGAGTTCATATGGTGATTTGTAATTTGAGATCTTGGAGATCATGCAGTTAATGAGATAATAGGTTGTGGTGAGGGCCTCAACACAAAATTGAGTGGGTAATTGAGCTGTGAGTAGTGTGCATTTTGTATCAGAGTGATACCTGTGTTTGTGTTAGACATCCCATTTTATTGGAGTGTATAGGAGAAACTGAATTAGTAAATACCATGGTGTTATTGATATTATGTTAGGATATTTGCGGTGTATTGCCTCCCTCATTAATGCATATGAGGACAAAGCCAAAGCTATTGGGACATACCCAACCTCTTCTGCGATTGGGTTTGGTTCGTTTCTACTGTGCACCTTAAGAATTACTTTATTTTTCCTTTGATCCTTGAGGACAAAGCCAAAGTTATTAAAGTAATTGATGCATTTATTACTTTATTATCTTGTTCGGAATTTGTGGCCATATTTTCCTCAAATTTTTGCGTACTACCTGGGCCGCATTGCTTGTTGATTTACTTATACAGACTTGTTCCTTTTTAGTGGTTTTTTCTCTTATGTACTCTTCATTAAAGGGAACTAGACCTTGAAACTCGTAAAAATCATTTAAGGGATTTGTATTCATCATCATGGGTAAATTTTATGTGTGATCCAGGATTCCTAACAATCAGCTTCGACTTCAATGCAGGCATCCAGTTATAGCTATCATCTATAAGGCCAAAAATTTTATCACAATATACTCTCTTGATCTCCATAGTTTCATATACAATAAAGATAGCCCTTCTGCTTGCTCTAAGCTATTTTTAATTTGTTTTGGCGGGATATCTTGTTGTTCCTTAACAATAACTTGAATCTCATTAGCAACCCACTCACATGTAGTCTGTTTATTCCCATCCATATTAACACCTGGAAAAGTGTACAAAGCTTCAAATTTACATTTCAGGGCATTCCCCATTTTCTTTTCAATATAGTTGTTCGAGATATAGGTTTGATTACAACATTACTTTCTAGCAGATCAAACCTTGTCCCCTTGCTTTTAATGTTTATTACTTTTATTAATATAATAGTGGAGTACCTTGGATGACCAACGAACTCGGTTGCAACCATTGCTTCTACAATTTGGTACTGTTGAGTTCTTTTTTAATATTATCTCTAATTTTTGACTGATTAACACTTTTTATAATAATTGCAAGACAATGAGCTCGAGATATTCAGGGAAGTAAAGGCAAATGATGTGCCTATGTAGGCTACTGTCATTGTTATTCACATTACGACAGACATATAGTACGGGCAACAATTCTACAGGTGCTTGCGGTGGGGACAAGGACCGGACGATTTCAAATTCTTCAGGTGAGCCGACAGTGGATCTATTTATATAATATCCCAATTGGACACAACTGCGAAGAGTTCAATAGTACCATAACAGGAGAACGCCGCATGTGGTTCGAGTTCTTTCATTTTTGCGATATCGTAGTCAGACAGGTTTGCTCAGGGTTCTGGAGTGTCACATGTAGGTAGCATGGGTCGTGATATGCTGCTACATTATAAAGTTAACATTATCATATTTTTCCTTATCATTTTAACATGTTATTTTTTGTTTTTTATGGGCTCTTATTATACTTTGTAGTAGTTTGTGCTGGTGCATTTGACTTTTGTATGTGTAACATATTCGTTTGATGTGATCCCATATATTTTAGTTATATAAATATAAATCAACTTTTTAGTATTTTCTTGTCTGAATAGTGGTCTTGAATTTTGTTGAGAAAAGAACAAATTCTGCTGTAGAGATTATTCATTTAATTAAAAAAAACTTCCAAATAAGCTGTTTACAAAACACACTAACCAAACGGCTAAACTGCTTATTTAGAACATGGGCAAAATGGTCAATTTTCCAGAATTTGTTGTTTTCCGTAAGCGCCGACCAAATAGCCAGATAGCTCATCTAGATCAGCTGGTTATCAACAGATTATCAGGATAAGCTCCTTATCAGCAAAAGCTGGATAAGCTTCAATTGCCCCAAACAAACCCTATGTAAGAGTTCTTCACCAAAACATTTTATCAAAATTTCTCAAGAAAATTTCAAAATTTCAGATCTAGTCATTCAGAGAAAAATCTTTGGTGAAAAACAAAAAAATTTACTTTAAAGTGTAGCTCTTACCTAGAGAAGATGAAATATAAGGTTTCCTTGCCTCAAAATTGCCTCAAATCCGCCCAAAATCAAGCCCTAAGTGCAAAACCGAAAGTTGAAGGTGACTTAAGGGGGTAAAAAAGGAGGTTTGCGGTGAAAATCATTAATTAAAGGGTTGATTCACTGCTCTCGAGTCGAGGGCAACATCGACGCCAATGTCAGCGTCGTCGGTGCTGAAGTCCTGAAATTCACTATTTTGATTTTTCAAAATTTCAATTTCCTTTCAGTTTTCTCTAAAGTTTTTAGTATTTTTAAACACAAATTTTTATCTAAATTCATAAATATAAATTTTACAAACAATCATTTTCACAAATAATAACAAACGATCTTTTATATATGAAATTGCACTTTTTTACGAACACATTTAAAAAATTCATACCTATCATACAATCTAATAATAAATCACCGTCGAAATCAAGCCACGACACTAAATGCTGACACAAAACTATACACATAATCAAAGTTTAGAATTCTAAAGCAAAAGCAAACCAAATCAAACCTAACCAAATCCATACAATTACACTAAAACAC
>JXCR01148586.1:220249-243144 GCA_002079205.1 Phalaenopsis hybrid cultivar | reverse complement strand
CATTGCATAGTTCAAAAGGCATTCTACGAAAGGCAAATGTTCCATATGAGCTTGTAAATGTTGTTTTCTCTTGATCCTTTGGAGTAATTAGAATTTGCATATAATCGGTATATCCATCTAAATAATAATAATAATTATTCCCTACTAATCTATCCAACATTTGGTCTAGAAAGGGTAAAGGAAAGTGATATTTTTTGTGGCCATATTTAATTTTCTATTGTTAATGCAAATTCGCCAACCAGTTACTTGTCTTATTGGTATTAATTCATTTTTCTCATTTTCTTCAAAATTCATTCCTCTTTTCTTTGGAACACAGTGAATTGGGCTTACCCAAACACTATCTGAAATAGGATATATATTTCCACCATCTAACCATTTTAAAATCTCTTTTTTAACAACTTCTTTCATTATTGGGTTTAATATTCTCTGGGGATCAGCTTTAGGTTCATATTGTTCATCTAATAAAATTTTGTGGATGCAAATTGAAGGACTTATTCCTTTAATATCTTCTAAAGTCCATCCAAAAGCCTCTTTATACTTTTTCAACATTTCTATTAACTTTTTTTCTTGAATTTTGGTTAACTCGGAAGATATAATAACATATAGTGTCGATGATTCCCCAAAAAATACATACTTAAATGGGCAGGTAATATTTTTAATTAAGAATTAGATGGTTTAAAACTTGAAANTCATCTAATAAAATTTTGTGGATGCAAATTGAAGGACTTATTCCTTTAATATCTTCTAAAGTCCATCCAAAATCCTCTTTATACTTTTTCAACATTTTTATTAACTTTTTTCTTGAATTTTGGTTTACTCGGAAGATATAATAACATACAATGTCGATGATTCCCCAAAAAATACATACTTAAATGGGCAGGTAATATTTTTAATTCAAAATCAGATGGTTTAAAACTTGAAGGAATAAGATTTTTACTATTGTTTTCCAACAAGTCTAATGTTTCAAATTTGCCCTGAATATAATCCAAATCTTCTTCTTTAACTCCATCTTCATTTTTAAAAAAATTCTCCTATCTTACATTTATCTTTGAATTCATTTTTCAATTATTCATTACTTAAATACTCAGCTACATCCATCCTGATACATTCATTATCTTTTTCTACAGCAGGATATTTCATAGCTTTTGCTATAATAAATTGTACTTCTTGATCGTTAACTCTCATGATTAATTCTTCTTTTTGTACATCTATTATTGCTCTTCCTATTGCAAGAAATGGTCTCCCTAAAATAATAGAAATTTCTTTATCTTCCTCCATATCCAATACTATAAAGTCTTACAGNTTGCTCTTCCTATTGCAAGAAATGGTCTCCCTAAAATAATAGAAATTTCTTTATCTTCCTCCATATCCAATATTATAAAGTCTTACAAGAAAAATAAATTCATCCACTTTGACTAGTACATTATCTATATTTTCTTTTGGATAAGTTATTGATCAGTCAGCCAACTGAAGAGTTACAATAGTAGAGGAAATTTCTCTCAAACCTAAATGTTTAAGATTTAATAAGGGCATAAAAAATGTTACTAGCTCCTATATCACATGAAGCTNCTATATTTTCTTTTGGATAAGTTATTGATCGGTCAGCTAACTGAAGAGTTACAATAGTAGAGGAAATTTCTCTCAAACCTAAATGTTTAAAGATTAATAAGGGCATAAAAAATGTTACTAGCTCCTATATCACATAAAGCCNGCCCTTCATAATAATGTTTCAAATGATGCCCATTAACTTTAAATATATTTTCAGTGTTAGAATCATTAATCAAAACAGTTGTATAATGATAGACTTTAATTACTTTAATTGGCCCTAACCATCTGGATTTCAATTTTCCTGGAAACAATCTTAATCTTGTATTATATAATAGAACTTCTTATCCAACTTCAAATTTCTTCGGAATAATCTTCCTATCATGCCATATTTTCATTTTCTCTTTATAGATTTTTGCATTATCATAGTCTTCATTTCTAATCTCCTCAAGTTCATTGAATTGCAATAATCTTTTCTCACCACCATCTTTTATATTAAAATTAAATTCCTCAATAGCCCAAAATCCTTTGTGCTCTAATTCTACAGGTAAGTGACAGGTTTTTCCAAATATCAATCTGTGTGGAGACATTCCTATAGGTGTCTTATAAGTAGTTTTATATGCCTATAATGCTGTGTCAAGTCTAGCAGACTAATCTAATTTATATGGATTTACAACCTTTTCTAAAATGTGTTTAATTTCATGATTTGATATCTCTGCTAGACTACTAGTCTGAGGAAGATAAGCAGTAGAGAATCTATGCATAATATCATATTTCTTAATTAATTTTTTGATTCTCTTATTCCTAAAATGAGACCCTCCACTGTAATAACTATTCGCGGCATTCCACATCTTATAAGAATATTCTAATCTAAAATTTAGAGACACTCCAAGCATCATATCTAGTTACAACAACAACTTTAATCCATTTAGACATATAATCAACAACAAGTAATTTATATATATAAGTTTCTAAGGGAAGGCATAAATGGTCCCATAAAATCTAATCCCCACACTCCAAATTTTTCAACTTCCAATGTATAATTTAGAGGCATTTTATTTCTTCTAGATATATTTCCTACGTGCTGACATCTACCACACGTTTTAATATATTCATTAACATCTTTAACAATAGTAGACCAATAAAATACAACTTGTAAAATTTAATATGTAGTTCTATTTATTATGAAATGTTCTCCAAATTCAGAATCATGGTATCTTTCAACTATCTGTTGAGCTTTTTGATAAGGCACACATCTTCTAATAATTAGATCTTTACATTATTTAAATAAATATGGGTCATCTCAAAAATAAAATTTTGAATCATATATAAACTTCTTTAATTGTGGATTTTTTATATCAGGTGGTAGAATATCACTTACAATATAATTCATTATATCAACATACTACAATAATCCATTTTGATCAATACTATATAATTGTTCATCAGGGAAATTATCTAAAATTTCATTTGGAAAATTAGTTAATATTTTTTTTTCTATTCTAGACAAATAATCGGCTATTTGATTATCATTTCCCTTTCTATCAATCACTGTAAAATCAAACTCTCGCAATAGAAGTATCCATCTAATTAATCTTGGTTTAACATCCTTCTTTTGCCTTAAATATTTAATAGCAGAATGATATGTCGGCACTATACATTTAGTTCCAATTAAATAAGGAGAAAATTTATCAAAGGAATAAACAATAACTAATAACTCCCTTTTTGTAATAGTATAATTAAAATTGAGCCTTATTTAGAGTCTTTCTAGCATAATATATAACCTTAAAATCTTTGTCGTGGCTTTGTCCTAATACAACCCCAATAGCATAATCATTAGCATCAAACATTATTTCAAATGGTTTTTCCTAATTAGGTGGTACTATTATCAATGATGTGACTAATCTTTTCTTTAATAATTCAATTACTTTTATGGATTTTTTATTAAAATCAAATTTTATTTGTTTTTCTAAGAGTTGGCATAAAGGCTTAGTTATTATTGAAAAATTTTTTATGTAGCGCCTATAAAAACTAGCATGTCATAGAAAACTTCTCACCACTTTAACATTAGTAGGCGGTGGTAATTTTTCTATAACTTGGATTTTTGCAGGATCTACTTTCATGCTATTTTCAGAAATTTTAGGCTCAAGTACAATATTTCCTGCAACCATAAATTGACATTTTTTGAAATTTAATACTAGATTGACTTTTTCACATACTTCTAGAACTTTTTCTAAATTATTAAGGCATAATTCAAATGAAGTTCCAATTGCAGAAAAATCATCCATAAACACTTACATTCCATGTTCTATAAAATTACTAAAAATTAACATCAAACATCTTTGAAATTTTGTAGGTACATTGCATAGTTCAAAAGGCATTCTACGAAAGGCAAATGTTCCATATGAGCTTGTAAATGTTGTTTTCTCTTGATCCTTTGGAGTAATTAGAATTTGCATATAATCGGTATATCCATCTAAAAAATAATAATACTTATTCCCTACTAATCTATCCAACATTTGGTCTAGAAAGGGTAAAGGAAAGTGATCNCCAATAATGACACCAAAAACTTGATCCCAATTTTTTATTTATAAGGATTTATGAAGTTGACACCACTACAACGCCAAGAACTTGATTCCTATATGAAAAGTAAGTTGTGTGAAATATATATAATATAGTCAATTAATAATGGGATTCTACGCAAGTATACATAAGATTATCAAGTAATAATGGACTTTCTATTTTAGCCCCAAATATCGATCCCATGGGGAAGTTGTAAATTAGCAATGATAAATTTTAATACGAAATCACTGTCACTAATTTCAACTGTTGAGATTTTAACCAAACTAAATTACTTTACTATTAGCAAAACAAAAATCAAAATTTTGAATAATAACTACTAATGTACTAATTATGTTTATGTAATGAAGATTTCTTATGTGAAAAAGCATCCTTCTCACTACACTAAAATATTGGTGAAATAAGATGAGATAAATGTTTTTAATAAGGATTGTGCCAAATAGGAGCAAGTTTAATTCTCTACCCTCGTACAATGCATAGAAAATCAATTGCTAATTGTTCAGTCCCTAAATCCGTGGGTAGGCTAGGAGGATACCNCCCTTGATTCTGTATTTGATTTCCAATATTCAACATCACTTCTTCCATTGTCAACTTCTTTTCCTTAACTTGTGGGTTAGAATTGGGGTTAAACCCTGGAAAATAATTAGATCGAAAATTATGATTTCCTTGATTGTTCAGATTTCCAGATGGATTCATTGAATTTTTATAATTATTCCAAATTTATGGTGATTTTTCCATCCAGGGTTAAAATAATTAGAATATGGATTGTTATTTTGATTATTTATAGCGTTTAAAATTTCATAAGATTGTTGAGTATCAATAATCCGTCCTAGTGAATTTTCCTCTAATGTTGGGGGTATCTGAGAATAGTTCACTCCTAGTTGATCAATCTTTTCAGATACAGTAGCAATTTGATCCACTCGCAACAGCATCTATAATAGATCTTAATGATCCTACCAATCCATTGTAAGATATTTGAATTATTAACCAATCTGGCAAAGCATGGTGTGGACATTTTCTAAGAAGATCCTTAAATCTTTCCAAGGCTTCATATATTAATTTCCCTTCAACTTGATAAAAAGATGTAATATCATTTCTAAGTTTATCTGTTTTTTAGGGTAGAAATTATTTAGCCAAGAANCTAGTTACTCTCTTAGGATTTACCCTTTCAGAGGGCCATTGAAAATTGTTAGTAGCCATTCCTTCAATTAAAGAATATGCTTCATCAAAAAGTTTTGCCATTAATGATCCACCCGCAACAGCATCTATAATAGATCTTAATGATCCTACCAATCCATTGTAAGATATTTGAATTATTAACCAATCTGGCAAAGCATGGTGTGGACATTTTCTAAGAAGATCCTTAAATCTTTCCAAGGCTTCATATATTAATTTCCTTTCAACTTGATAAAAAGATGTAATATCATTTCTAAGCTTATCTGTTTTTTAGGGTAGAAATTATTTAGCCAAGATTTTTTGTGGTAGTTCTCCCCAAGTTCTAATAGATCCGAGTGCTAATAAATTTAATCAAATCTTGGCTTTATCCTTTAATGAAAAATGAAAAAATTCTAAGCCTAACAACATCATTAGAAACTTTCTCATATTTAAATGTAGCACAAATTTCAAGAAAAATAACAAGATGTAAGTTACGATCCTCAGTAGATGATCCTCTAAACTGATTAATTTTTATTATTTGGATAATAGCAAGTTTAAGGTCAAATAAATTAGCAACAACATCGAGATTTTGAATAGTTAAATGAAGTTCCTCTATTGTCGGATTTGCATAATTATTTAAAGGTCTTTATCAATTTTCATTTATTGGATTTTGTATATTATTTGCCATTTCTTTCAAATTCTTAGTTTCTCTTTGTTGTTTTTCAATTTTTCTAATAGTACGTTCTAATTCTGAATCATAAGGTACTAATCCTTTTGATCCAATATTTGTCATAAAAAAATAAAGCAAGCAAGGTAAAATTTATTTAAAAATACAATCTTAATTAAATTTCTTTATGGATTTTTATGTTTTTTTNAATTTTTCTAATAGTACGTTCTAATTCTGAATCATAAGGTACTAATCCTTTTGATCCAATATTTGTCATAAACAAATAAAGCAAGCAAGGTAAAATTTATTTAAAAATACAATCTTAATTAAATTTCTTTATGGATTTTTATATATATATTTTTATTTTTTTTATGTATTTGTATAGTATACAAATATTCTCTAAATTTTATATGTAAGGATCTATGAATTTATCAAAACTATTTAATTTAAATAAATTTAATTGTTACCTTCCCCAATAATGACACCAAAAACTTGATCCCAATTTTTTATTTATAAGGATTTATGAAGTTGACACCACTACAACACCAAAAACTTGATTCTTATATGAAAAGTAAGTTGTGTAAAATATATATAATATAGTCAATTAATAATGGGATTCTACGCAAGTATACATATGATTATCAAGTAATAATGGACTTTCTATTTTAGCCCCAAATATCGATCCCATGGGGAAGTTATAAATTAGCAATGATAAATTTTAATACGAAATCACTGTCACTAATTTCAACTGTTGAGATTTTAACCAAACTAAATTACTTTACTATTAGCAAAACAAAAATCAAAATTTTGAATAATAACTACTAATGTACTAATTATGTTTATGTAATGAAGATTTCTTATGTGAAAAAGCATCCTTCCCACTACACTAAAATATTGGTGAAATGAGATGAGATAAATGTTTTTAATAAGGATTGTGCCAAATAGGAGCAACTTTAATTCTCTACCCTCGTACAATGCATAGAAAATCAATTGCTAATCGTTTAGTCCCTAAATCCGTGGGTAGGCTAGGAGGATACTGGCTCCCACTCCAGAGCTCCCACTTCCCTTCTCCTGAACGCTAACTCTCACTTTAGTTTTTAAACACTAAGACTAAATTGGGGATTTTAGTTTGTCTCCATAAAGATTCTCCAATTTTACACCCAACAAAGAATATTTCCCTATTTATTTGCACTTATTTCATGAAAAAATTTCTCCTTCATGAAATCATATGTGATCCTCACTCTGTTGTAGAACTCATACTCCATTTCCTGGATCATATGTTTCACAACGTATTTTAACCAATCAATTAGCCAGACTGAAAAGGAAATTAAGTATGAAGTTGAAAAATCATCACAATTTACTTTATATTTTAATTATGGCACATTCATTTTATCTCTTCATTTCACAATATCTTAAAGTAGGGGGAATGATAGAGGGTACTACTCAGACTTCATGAGAAAGATACTATAAAACACAAATTTCATAAATAAAATAAAGTTCATACAATACTAAATAAACAAACAAACTTATCTGGAACACTTTCTCGAAGCAAATCCTTTGTAGCATTTCCTTAGAAATGCAGGAAGAAGNACAAATTTCATAAATAAAATAAAGTTCATACAATACTAAATAAACAAACAAACTTATCTGGAACACTTTCTCAAAGCAAATCCTTTGTAGCATTTCCTTAGAAATGCAGGAAGAACAATTATCTCACTTTTCTCCTTCTCCAACACTCTTACGAAAAGCTTCACACTAAATCTCACTACAAAAACTCTAAAATATGAAACCAAAATCACTAATTAACTCCAATATGATTGTGGAATGGAATGATGTGCAGCCAAAAATGAATGTAGAGGAGTGAAAAACATAGAGGAGCACATGTTCTAATGAATGTCGGCCNAGAATTATCTCACTTTTCTCCTTCTCCAACACTCTTACGAAAAGCTTCACACTAAATCTCACTACAAAAACTATAAAATATGAAAGCAAAATCACTATTTAACTCCAATATGATTGTGGAATGGAATGATGTGGATCCAAAAATGAATGTAGAGGAGTGAAAAACATAGAGGAGCACATGTTCTAATGAATGTCGGCTCCAAATAGAGCCCAAGGTCAGTTCTTCAAAAGATGCCTCCAAAAACTCTTTAAAAAATCGTCCAAATACATCAAACCTTCTAGAAATGGGGTCTGCACCGCCTTTAGGGCCGTCAGCGCTATGTAAAAATCTCTAGTGTTAAATTGTTCTACGCCACCAGCGCTGCCGTCGCTGAGCATTTCTTCAAAAACTTAATTCTGAATCTAAATATCCTTTTTGCTTTTTTTTTTGCTTTAAACCCCAAAAATCAACAGCCTGCAAGTAAATATCAAAATACCTTCCATTAAAGTGCAATATCACCAAAAAATAGTATAAAATATGGGTCTAAAAATGCATATATTTTAGGTGTAAAATCCTCCAAACCTGCATGTTACATGTCCTCAAGTAACTTCTCTAGTATATAAGAAATATGACTTATGATAAAGAATTTAACTTTTAGACTTCTAATGAGAATTTTTTTATGCTTAATTTTATATGTTCTATATATTCACAATGATATAAACACAAGTGTACATATCGCTCAAGTAATATAAGACTTTTTGATTAAGCTCTGATTATCAATCCTACGGGAAATTGAGGAAAGATGTCCCTATTCAAATTATAGTTTACTACTTTTAGTCCTTAGTTTGGAATGTCTATTAAAATGGTGTTTTATCTAGCAACTACTCTTAAATACAAATTATAAAGATAGTAACTATTCCTAAATTTAAATATTAAATTTTAAAGATAACCCTTTCTGGATGAATTGGTTCGGAGAATTTTAAAATTTTTAAAACAACTATTCTTATGTAGTGAGTTGGATAATGTAAATGAATGAAATATTGTATGTGTCAAATACGAGCAATTTTAATTCTCTACCCTGATTCAGCGTTNCCAAATACATCAAACCTTCTAGAAATGGGGTCTGCACCGCCTTTAGGGCCGTCAGCGCTATGTAAAAATCTCCAGTGTTAAATTGTTCTGCGCCACCAGCGCTGCCGTCGCTGAGCATTTCTTCAAAAACTTAATTCTGAATCCAAATTTCGTCCTTTTTGCTTTTTTTTTGCTTTAAACCCCAAAAATCAACAGCCTACAAGTAAATATCACAATACCTTCCATTAAAGTGCAATATCACCAAAAAATAGTATAAAATATGGGTCTAAAAATGCATATATTTTAGGTGTAAAATCCCCCAAACCTGCATGTTACATGTCCTCAAGTAACTTCTCTAGTATATAAGAATTATGACTTATGATAAAGAATTTAACTTTTAGACTTCTAATGCGAATTTTTTTATGCTTAATTTTATATGTTCTATATATTCACAATGATATAAACACAAGTGTACATATCACTCAAGTAATATAAGACTTTTTGATTAAGCTATGATTATCAATCCTATGAGAAATTGAGGAAAGATGTCCCTATTCAAATTATAGTTTACTACTTTTAGTCCTTAGTTTGGAATGTCTATTAAAATGGTGTTTCATCTAGCAACTACTCTTAAATGCAAATTATAAAGATAGTAACTATTCCTAAATGTAAATATTAAATTTTAAAGATAACCCTTTCTAGATGAATTGGTTCGGAGAATTTTAAAATTTTTAAAACAACTATTCTTATGTAGTGAGTTGGATAATGTAAATGAATGAAATATTGTATGTGTCAAATACGAGCAATTTTAATTCTCTACCCTGATTCAGCATTATAGAAAATCTTTAGTTAATTATAGGTTTAGTCCCTAAATCCGTGGCTAGGCTAGGAGGATACTGGCTTCCACTCCAGAGCTCCCACTTCCCTTCACCTGAAGGCTAACTCTCTCTTTATTTCTTTAAACATTAAGACCGAATTGGGGATTTTAGTCTGTCACCCTAAAATCTCTAATTCTACACTTATTAAAGTATATTTCCATATTTATTTGCATCCAAACCCCGTGAACTTCACCATCCATGGAATTTAAATGTAGTTCCACTTTGTGNTCTCTTTATTTCTTTAAACATTAAGACCGAATTGGGGATTTTAGTCTGTCACCCTAAAATCTCTAATTCTACGCTTATTAAAGTATATTTCCATATTTATTTGCATCCAAACCCCATGAACTTCACCATCCATGGAATTTAAATGTAGTTCCACTTTGTGAAGAATTACACCGCCCTCTCGAGTCTTAATGCAATTACAACAAATTTTAACACTACAACAGGCCTTTATTGTAATGTAAATGAAGTGCAAGTAAAAACCTTCAAATTTATAATTAAAACTTCATCAAGCATGCATTTTAAAATCCAGAACATGAATCCTACTCATTATAAAAGAAAAGTAAAAGGAAAATAATTGCATAATTCTCTTATGCCACTATTTCCTAAGAAGAAAAAAGAGTAAGAAAAACACTTCACAAAGCACATAGAAAATACAACAAAAAACTTCATTACATTAAAGAAAATCCACTAGATAAGTGTTAACAAAATCATAAGATAATGAAGAACACAAAGCTTAGCTTTTTCCCCTTGAAAGAAAGATGAAAATCTCTCCCACGAAGTATCCCATTTATCCATCCAATGTTAGAACATTCCCTTACATATTCTCTCAAAATTATTTCACCAATCCCTCCAAAAAAGGTAGAAATCAATATTTCTACTTGTATCTAAGATCACTAAATATTCTCCACATTTTCTCACTCACATACACTCTCACACACACAAACGCATGCCCATGAGAGGAGACAAGCCCTCTTTTTTAAAGAGACACAAATTCACTCCTTTTTTCCAAGAGACAATTCTATTCATCCAAAAGACATGTCTCATCATTCAAGAGCCATATCAAAGTTTCAAGATTCAATGAATTGCTTCATGGGGTGTTTGAATCACTTGGGAGTCATCTAGAACATAAAAAACTGCCAAAAATTGATCCATGATTGTCCCGGGCGCTGTAAGTGACATTTTGGGCTCTGTCAGCATCGTTTTCTCGTCATTTTTTTGCTCTTCAGTATTTCTGGTGCCGGTTCTGGAGCTACTAGTGCCCACCCTATGCAGCTCCACCATTTTGCTTTGTTTGACTCCGTTTTAGCTTTGTTTCGCCCCGTTTCAGTTACATTGTGTTCCTAACAAATAGACCTAAAAAATAAGCATAAAAACAACCTTTATTTAATGTATAACTTCATTCAAAAATGTGTGAGAAGTGTAAAAGAGATTAAACATAGAAAAATATATTGAAATGTGCCAAGATAAAATTTTCTTTCTTGCTCGTTTTTGCTCCAAATTACATCATTTTTTCTTTTTTTTTCTCCAAAACTCCTTTTTCTGTATCTAAAATAAAAAATATACAAAATGCTTTCCTTTAAAGTGCATTATCATTGAAAATCTCTAAATATAGGCATTAAAAGCATATGAAAAATTATACATTTTTTAGGTGTATCAAAATCCCCCAAACTTAAATGTTAGAATAAATACTAACTTATAAACTTCTATACTTTAGTTTAGTAAATAAAATAGTAAAATTTAAGAGAAACCTTTAGTAACTTAGATTCAAACTCTAAGTCTAAGAATACTCAGTAATCAATTTTTAAATTTCTGAATTTCTATTCAGTTTAAGAAGAATTGCAAATTGTTATATCAAGGATATTTAGAANTCCTTTTTCTGTATCTAAAATAAAAAATATACAAAATGCTTTCCTTTAAAGTGCATTATCATTGAAAATCTCCAAATATAGGCATTAAAAGCATATGAAAAATTATAACTTTTTCTAGGTGTATCAAAATCCCCCAAACTTAAATGTTACTTGCCCTCTAGTAACCCTTTTACTACATAAAAATATGACTTAGGATAAATACTAACTTATAAACTTCTATACTTTAGTTTAGTAAATAAAATAGTAAAATTTAAGAAAAACCTTTAGTAACTTAGATTCAAACTCTAAGTCTAAGAGTACTCAGTAATCAATTTTAAGATTTCTGAATTTCTATTCAGTTTAAGAAGAATTGCAATTTGTTATATCAAGGATATTTATAGCATTCATATTCAAAAGAACTTCATGAAAATTTTACTAGTAATGCTACTAATACTTCAATACAAGTTTAGAAAATGTAATAAAACCTTTTCCTTAAGTTGATTCAAGTAAACCTATTTTTTTATCAAGCATCTACTCAAGCTTCTCCTCACTCATTTTTCTTTTCTTTTTCTCCCGTTTTTTTCTTTTTCTTTTCCTCTTCTTTTTTTCTTTTTTTTTTTCTTCTTTTCTTTTCTTTTTCAAGTGCGGATTACTATATTTGGATAGCCTTTTAATAATCTTGAACGTCACTATCCTCTTCTTAAAGTCAAAACTCCTTAACTTTCTTCACTTTATACATTCATATTAGTTTATGATTTTTGATAAAATTTCATTCTTTTCTTTTTACATGAAGCTCTAAAACTCTTAATACTTCAAAAATACAATTTTTANTTTTTTTTCTTTTTTTTTTCTTCTTTTCTTTTCTTTTTTGAGTGTGGATTACTATATCTGGATAGCCTTTAATAATCTTGAACGTCACTATCCTCTTCTTAAAGTCAAAACTCCTTCACTTTCGTCACTTTATACATTCATATTAGTTTATGATTTTTCATAAAATTTCATACTTTTCTTTTTACGTGAAGCTCTAAAACTCTTAGTACTTCAAAAATACAATTTTTATTTACTTTAAATAGAAAAACATAATCAATCCTATCATACCAAATATCTTTTTACTTTTAGAATTAATCTTCATTATTAAAAACTTTTACCTAAATTTACCATAATATTTACAAACATAAATATAGTCATTTAAATTTAAACTCCAATATCCAAGGCCACGTTAAATTAATTTTAAAATAGAGTTAAATGAGAACAAATAAAATTTAGTTTAGTTCTTTTCAAACAAAAATTCTCTTTTCCCTCAAACTTGTGTTTTTACATATTTTACACTTAATTCCATAGAATGTGGTAGGAAGAAAAAGTAATTGAATTTACTAGCTACTACAACATCCTATCAAATCCATATAAATTCATAATCAGGATAGAATGACTGTGGGAGAAAGTAAATCTAGCCTAAAATATGCTTGCAACAATATTAAACTGAATGGAAGTATATTAGCTTTAAAATCTATTTTTCTTCCTACCCCCAAACTTGATTTTTAACATGTATAGCATTTAGTGCAGAAAATATAAGTAGGAAGAAAAATAATTTAAAATTTTTATCTACCATAAATGTCTATAAAAAGCATCTACAATTATTTATCAGGATAGAAAACATGTAGTAGCNATAATATTTACAAACATAAATATAGTCATTTAAATTTAAACTCCAATATCCAAGGCCACGTTAAATTAATTTAAAAATATAGTTAATTGAGAACAAATAAAATTTAGTTTAGTTCTTTTCAAACGAAAATTCTCTTTTCCCTCAAACTTGTGTTTTTACATATTTTACACTTAATTCCATAAAATGTGGTAGGAAGAAAAAGTAATTGAATTTACTAGCTACTACAACATCCTATCAAATTCATATAAATTCATAATCAGGATAGAATGACTGTGGGAGAAAGTAAATCTAGCCTAAAATATGCTTGCAACAATATTAAACTGAATGGAAGTATATTAGCTTTAAAATCTATTTTTCTTCCTACCCCCAAACTTGATTTTTAACATGTATAGCATTTAGTGCAGAAAATATAAGTAGGAAGAAAAATAATTTAAAATTTCTATCTACCATAAATGTCTATAAAAAACATCTACAATTATTTATCAGGATAGAAAACATGTAGTAGAAAGAAAATCTAAACTAAACATGCCAGAATGAAATTCACTAAACAAAAGTCTACTAGCATAAAAGATATCAGCATAAGAATACGAAGATGTTCTTCAAGTATTATATAATATGTAACACAAACACAAACAAACAAATAAGACAAATGAGGTCAATACTTCCTCCATCTTATCGTATCTCACTCACTTACTTCCAATTTCTAACGGAATCACTACACAAATATATTGGGCACTTATAAATAATTTTATAGATTCTAATCACGAAGATAAAATTATCCCTAATATATTGGCTCCTAGGCGCCAATCTCAGGCATCATCTAATCATTTAAATTAAGCACCTCTAATTGTTATAAAGATAATTTAAATTCATGCACATGTTACTCATTAAATAGGTTAGCTACTCCTACCAAATGAAAATAAGCTCAGAGAAAGGAAGTAATAAAATTGAGATGGAATTGTAACTGATAAATTCTTAATGTTTCTTTTGAAACTCAAGTCCGGGTAAGCCTCGAGTCGTAGTGGATTAGTCAATCCAACTACTACAAGAGAACATACAAGCTAAACATAATAAGAAGATAAGAAATCATTTCTCTCATGACACACAAAAAGCAAATCAAACCACTAACAATCCAAACATCTACTAAACATCTATCAAACTAATTAATCCACACTAAAAAAAATAGAATACAACACTAACAATCATAACTCTCAAGTAAACTACATAAAACCACACTGATAACTATGGGTTGTCTCCCACAAAGCATTTGGTTTAACGTAGCTAGCTCAACAAATGATTCCACCTGGATCAAAGTTCTNTATATAATATGTAACACAAACACAAACAAACAAATAAGACAAATGAGGTCAATACTTCCTCCATCTTATCGTGTCTCACTCACTTACTTCCAATTTCTAACGGAATCACTACACAAATATATTGGGTACTTATAAATAATTTTATAGATTCTAATCTCAAAGATAAAATTATCCCTAATATATTGGCTCCTAGGCACCAATCTCAGGCATCATCTAATCATTTAAATTAAGCACCTCTAATTATTATAAAAATAGTTTAAATTCATGCACATGTTACTCATTAAATAGGTTAGCTACTCCTACCAAATGAAAATAAGGTCACAGAAAGGAAGTAATAAAATTGAGATGGAATTGTAACTGATAAATTCTTAATGTTTCTTTTGAAACTCAAGTCCGGGTAAGCCCCGAGTCGTAGTGGATTAGTCAATCCAACTACTACAAGAGAACATACAAGCTAAACAAAATAAGAAGATAAGAAATCATTTCTCTCATGACACACAAAAAGCAAATCAAACCACTAACAATCCAAACATCTACTAAACATCTATCAAACTAATTAATCCACACTAAAAAAAATAGAATACAACACTAACAATCATAACTCTCAAGTAAACTACATAAAACCACACTGATAACTATGGGTTGTCTCCCACAAAGCATTTGGTTCAACATAGCTAGCTCAACAAATGATTCCACCTGGATCAAAGTTCGAATTAAGTAATCCTTGATCAATCGCCCAATCTTTTCTAGATCCAGGGATTCCTACAAAGTCCTCGAATTTAAAATTTTCTTTTAGCTCTTCCTTTTTAGATTGATTCATATCCTTGTTCCTCATATTTATTTCTAGTTCCAATATTTTTCTATTAACTTTCTCAATTTTTATATTAATATTATTCTTAAATTTTATAATAAATGGATCTTTTCATGATCTCCCAAATTTTGATTTGATTCTCTCTAGATAATTTAGAATATGGATCAAATTCTTCTAAGTTACTCTTATCTTTCAAATTATCTTCTAATTTTCAGGAATTTTTTCCATTGGTCTTTCAATATCCTTATTCTCATCTCTCAACTCAAAATTCTTTTGAAAAATATCCTCAAATTTTCTTCTAAATATCAGTTCAATAATTTCAAACTGCTCATCATTCATTTCTTTAGAATTTATGTTAGGGTCACTAGGTAACATCTCTGGGGGGAAATTGTTAATTGCATTTATAATTTGCCCCAGCATCAGAATCTCATTCATTTTGTCTGTATACCACGGAATATGCCATTCACTGACTTTGAATAACTCTTTTATAGGATATCTTTTACTGATTTTATAATTTAATTTAGGTTCATCTTGTGTTTGAGCNGCTCTTCCTTTTTAGATTGATTCATATCCTTGTTCCTCATATTTATTTCTAGTTCCAATATTTTTCTATTAATTTTCTCAATTTTTATATTAATATCATTCTTAAATTTTATAATAAATGGATCTTTTCATGATCTCCCAAATTTTGATTAGATTCTCTCTAGATAATTTAGAATATGGATCAAATTCTTCTAAGTTACTCTTATCTTTCAAATTATCTTCTAATTTTCAGGAATTTTTTCCATTGGTCTTTCAATATCCTTATTCTCATCTCTCAACTCAAAATTCTTTTGAAAAATATCCTCAAATTTTCTTCTAAATATCAGTTCAATAATTTCAAATTGCTCATCATTCATTTCTTTAGAATTTATGTCAGGGTCACTAGGTAAAATCTCTGGGGGGAAATTGTTAATTGCATTTATAATTTGCCCCAGCATCAGAATCTCATTTATTTTGTCTGTATACCACGGAATATGCCATTCACTGACTTTGAATAACTCTTTTATAGGAGATCTTTTACTGATTTTATAATTTAATTTAGGTTCATCTTGTGTTTGAGTNTCTAGCTCATCAGATCATCAGTGTGAGCATTTCTGGCCTCCATATTCTGCATTCTATATCCATGTTGACCTCGTTTTTAGTTGAGGTTTAGTTTTTTCTCTTTAGTAGCCTAGGGTCTAGCCATAGGACTTTTCCTATTGACTATTCCTATAAAGCTAGACTTGGAACCCTCACCATTAGAAATTCTACCCTCTTCTTTACTCAACCTAGAGTTCCACATATTGCTCCCAACCTCTATGTACTTAGTAGGTGGGGTCACTGTGGGGGAAACTCAAGATGAGTCACCCATAGGATTGCTGAATNCCAACCTCTATGTACTTAGTAGGTGGGGTCACTGTGGGGGAAACTCAGGATGAGTCACCCATAGGATTGCTGAATNACCACTTCTGACATGCCATTATAACAAAATGTAGCACAAAGTTCTAGAAAACTGGATAAGTGTAAATAGGGACACTCCAAAGGAGTTCCCCCAAACTGATTGTTTTGCACTAGTTGGATAATATCTGGATTTATTTCAAACGAGCCAGCTTCTACGACAGGGGTGGGTTTATATACNCCACTTCTGACATGCCATTATAACAAAATGTAGCACAAAGTTCTAGAAAACTGGATAAGTGTAAATAGGGACACTCCAAAGGAGTTCCCCCAAACTGATTGTTTTGCACTAGTTGGATAATATCTGGATTTATTTCAAATGAGCCAGCTTCTACGACAGGGGTGGGTTTATATACTTGAGTGAATTTCCTCTGTCGTAGGATTTATATAATCCCTCAAAGATTTATGATGATTTTCTCAGTTATTATTTTGAATGTTTTCCATTTCCATTTTTAATTCTTCAAGTCCTTTCTGTTTTTTGANTTTATATAATCCCTCAAAGATTTATGATGATTTTCTAAGTTATTATTTTGAATGTTTTCCATTTCCATTTTTAATTCTTCATGTCCTTTCTGTTTTTTGATTTTTTTTTCTTTTCTCTATCACAGGATCATAAAGCAAAAGTCCTTTGGATCCTTTATTTCTCATATGCTACAAAACAAATAATACACTAACAATTAAACAAATAAAACAATAGATATATTCAAAATAACAAAATATTTTCACAGACACCTTGTTTTTGATACAAACCGTTTTTTCACAATACTTTTTCATAACAAAAAAAAACTTTTCACACAAAAATCGTTTTTACAACACCACAATTTTTCAAGTCTAAGCCTAATTACTTCAACTAAAATTCTCCTAAAGTACTTACCGAAACATCCCCGGCAACGGCGCCAAAAACTTGATGTGACTTTTTTATATGCTTAATTTTATATATTCTATATAGTCACAATTATATAAATGCAAGCATACGTATCACTCAAGTAATATATGACTNAAACAAATAAAACAATAGATATATTCAAAATAACAAAATATTTTCACAGACACCTTGTTTTTGATACAAACCATTTTTTCACAATACTTTTTCATAACAAAAAAAAACTTTTCACACAAAAATAGTTTTTACGACACCACAATTTTTCAAGTCTAAGCCTAATTACTTCAACTAAAATTCTCCTAAAGTACTTACTGAAACATCCCCGGCAACGGCGCCAAAAACTTGATGTGACTTTTTTATATGCTTAATTTTATATATTCTTTATAGTCACAATGATATAAATGCAAGCATACGTATCACTCAAGTAATATAGGACTTTTGAATAAGCCCCGATTATCAATCCCATGAGGAAGCGAGGAAGGATGTCCCTAGTCAAATTCTAGTTTTCTACTTTTAGTCCTTAGTTTAGAATGTCGATTAAAATGGTGTTTTATCTAGCAACTTTTCCTAAATATGAATTATAAGGACAATAACTATACCTAAATGTAATTATTAAATTTTAAAGATAACCCTTTCCCGATGAATTAGTTTGGATAATTTTAAAATTTTCAAAACTACTACTCTTATGTCATGAGTTGGATAATGTAAATGAATGAGATACANATCAATCCCATGAGGAAGCGAGGAAGGATGTCCCTAGTCAAATTCTAGTTTACTACTTTTAGTCCTTAGTTTAGAATGTCGATTAAAATGGTGTTTTATCTAGCAACTATTCCTAAATATGAATTATAAGGACAGTAACTAACCTAAATGTAATTATTAAATTTTAAAGATAACCCTTTCCCGATGAATTAGTTTGGAAAATTTTAAAATTTTCAAAACTACTATTCTTATGTCATGAATTGGATAATGTAAATGAATGAGATACTTTAAATATAATGCGTGCTAAATAAGAGAAATTTTAATTCTCTACCCTAATTCAGTGTTATAGAAAATCATTCGCTAATCTTAGGTTTAGTCCTTAAATCCGTGGCTAGGCTAGGATACTGGCTCCCACACCAGAGCTCCCACTTCCCTTCCCCTGAAGGCTAACTCTCGCTTTAGTTCTTTAAATAGTAAGAACGAATTGGGGATTTTAGTCTCTCGCCCTAAAATCTCCAATTCTACGCCAATCAAAGTATATTTCCATATTTATTTTCATCCAACCCCGATGAACTTCACCATCCATGAAATTTTAATGTAGTTCCACTTTGTTGAGAATTACACCACCCTCTCGGGTCTTAATACAATTACAACGAATTTTATTACTACAACAGGCCTTTATTGTAATGCAAATGAAGTGCAAGAAAAAACCACCACATTTATAATTAAAACTTCTTCAAGCATGCATTCCAAAATACAAAACATGAATCCTACTATTGTAAAAGAAAAGTAACAAAAAATAATGGCATAATTCTCTCGTGCCACTATTTCCTAANATAATTAAAACTTCTTCAAGCATGCATTCCAAAATACAAAACATGAATCCTACTATTGTAAAAGAAAAGTAAAAAAAAAATAATGGCATAATTCTCTCGTGCCACTATTTCCTAGGAAGAAGAAAGAGTAAGAGAAGCATATCACAAAGCACAAAGAAAACACAATGAAAAACTTCATTACATCAAAGCAAATCTACTAGATAAGTATTACAAAATCATAAGATAATGAAGAACACAGTACTTAGCTTTTTCCCCTTGAAAGAAAGATAAAAATCTCTCCCTAAAGTCTCCTGCCGATCCATGCAATGCTAGAACATTCCCTTACGTATTCTATCAAAATTCCCTCACCAATCCCTCCAAAAGAGGTAGAAATCTACATTTCTATTCTATTCTAAGATCACTAAATATTCTCCACATTTTCTCACTCACACACACCCTCACACACACACACATGCCCACGCGAGGTGTGAAGCCCTCTTTTTTAAAAAGACACAAATTCCCTCCTTTTTTCCAGCAGACAAATCTATTCATCCAAAAAACATGTTTCTTCATTCAAGATCCTTATCCAAGTGTCTAGATTCATTGAATTTATTTATGGAGTGTTTTAATCACTTAAGAGTCATCTAGAACATCAAAAACTGCCAAAAATTGATCCATGAGCGTCCCAANAAGCCCTCTTTTTTAAAAAGACACAAATTCCCTCCTTTTTTCCAGCAGACAAATCTATTCATCCAAAAAACAATTTTCTTCATTCAAGATCCTTATCCAAGTGTCTAGATTCATTGAATTTATTTGTGGAGTGTTTTAATCACTTGAGAGTCATCTAGAACATCAAAAACTGCCAAAAATCGATCCATGACCGTCCCGGGAGCTGTCGACGTCATTTTCTCATCGTTTATCGGCTCTTCAGCGCTTCCAGTGCGGGCTCTGGCAGTGCAGGCTCTGGCGCTGTCGGTGCCCACCTTGCGCAGCTCCACCATTTTGGTTTATTTGACTCCGTTTTAGCTCCGTTTAGCCCTATTTTAGTTGCGTTGCGTTCCTAACAGATAGACCTACAAAAAGAGCAAAAAAAGAACCTTTATTTAAAGTATAATTTCATTCAAAAATATTTGAGAAGTATAAAAGAGATTAAGCATAGAAATACATATCGAAATGTGCGAGGACAAAATTTTTTTCTTGCTTGTTTTTGCTGCAAATTACATCATTTTTGCTTCTTTTTCTCCAAAACTCTATTTTCTGTACTTGAAACAAAAAATATACAAAATATTTTCTTTTAAAGTGCATTTTCACTAAAAATCACCAAATATAGGCATTAAAAGCATATGAAAAATTACATATTTTTTATGTGTATCAACTTCCATATTTTAGTTTTCTAAATATAATAGTTTTAACTCAAGAAAAATTCAAAAGAACTTCAGTTAATACTAAAGGTGCNGCGTCCCAAGAGCTGTCGACGTCATTTTCTCATCGTTTATCGGCTCTTCAGCGCTTCCAGTGCGGGCTCTGGTAGTGCAGGCTCTGGCGCTGTCGGTGCCCACCTTGCGCAGCTCCACCATTTTGCTTTATTTGACTCCGTTTTAGCTCCGGTTAGCCCTATTTTAGTTGCGTTGCGTTCCTAACAGATAGACCTACAAAAAGAGCAAAAAAAGAACCTTTATTTAAAGTGTAATTTCATTCAAAAATATTTGAGAAGTGTAAAAGAGATTAAGCTTAGAAATACATATCGAAATGTGCGAGGACAAAATTTTTTTCTTGCTTGTTTTTGCTCCAAATTACATCATTTTTGCTTCTTTTTCTCCAAAACTCTACTTTTTGTACTTGAAACAAAAAATATACAAAATATTTTCTTTTAAAGTGCATTTTCACTAAATATAGGCATTAAAAGCATATGAAAAATTACATATTTTTTATGTGTATCAACTTCCATATTTTAGTTTTCTAAATATAATAGTTTTAACTTAAGAAAAATTCAAAAGAACTTCAGTTAATACTAAAAGTGTAAGGATATTCAGTATTTAAGTCTTAGGTTTCTGATCCTCTTTTTCTTTCAAGAAAAATTGCAATTTGTTACATTAAAGTCCCTTAAGAAATTCATATGAAAAAGAACTTCATAAAACTTTATTAATAATTAAGTTAACATTAAAATAAAAGGTTTAGAAAATGTGTCAAGTCTTTTTCCTTAAGTTGATTCAAGTGAAGCCAATTTTTAATTAGGCTTCTCNGAAAAAGAACTTCATAAAACTTTATTAATAATTAAGTTAACATTAAAATAAAAAGTTTAGAAAATGTGTCAAGTCTTTTTCCTTAAGTTGATTCAAGTGAAGCAAATGTTTAATTAGGCTTCTCCTCAGGCTTCTACTCAGATCTTTTCTTTTTCTTTTTCTTTTTTTTTTCTTTTTCTTTTTTTCTTTTTCTTTTCTTTTCCTTTTCTGAGGATTACTATATCTGGATAGCCTTTAATGATTTTGAACTTCACTATCCTCTTCTTAAAGTTAAAATCCTTTTACATTTCTTCACTTAACAAATTCATATTAACTTAAAGATTTTATAAAGTTTAATTCTTTTCTTTTTACATGAACCTATTTAAGATTTTTAATAATTCAAAAATACAAATTTCTCTTACTAAAAAANTCTGGATAGCCTTTAATGATTTTGAACTTCACTATCCTCTTCTTAAAGTTAAAAGCTTTTTACATTTCTTCATTTAACAAACTCATATTAACTTAAAGATTTTATAAAGTTTAATTCTTTTCTTTTTACATGAACCTATTTAAGATTTTTAATAATTCAAAAATACAAGTTTCTCNTTAGTCAATTGGCCTCAATTAATGTTGAAAAATCTTTATAACATTCTTATACATCAAACTCAACCATCAATTTACCTTGGTGAAGCCTCAAATTTATTTGATTTTGGCTTAAATCCAAAATTCCCAAATTTAGCCCCAATTTGGCTAAGTCCCCAAATTTCACCCAATTGATTGCCTTAACCTCCAAATTGGCATCTAATTCATGTTGAATACTCTTCATGAGGTCCCTATTGAAATTTACAATAATACAAGGCTAACCCAAGCTAGACCCAAGCCTAGCCCACATGACCAAATTGATTAAAGTTCAAAAATCCTTCAAATTGACCTTTCAATTGAACGCAAAACCACTTTCATCCTTCACCAAAGTTGTTCCTTGTGATCATCTACATCAAATGCAATAATCAATTGAGCCAATTGACGTGGCTAACCTTAAACCCAAGTTTTGAGCACCCACTTGGACCCATACACTAAATGTGACCTAACCACCTATCACCAAATTAACTCCACCACAGCCATTAGTTGGACTTAGTGACCAGTCCAAATACCATGAAATCACCTAAATTAACTCCACCACAGCCATTAGTTGGACCTAGTGACCAGTACAAACACCATGAAACCACCTAAATCAAGCCATCACAGCCATTAGTTGGACCTAGTGACCAGTCTAAACACCATGAAACCACCTAAATCAAGCCATATTAGTTGGACTTAGTGACCAGTCCAAACACCATGAAACCACCTAAATCAAGACATGGACCAAG
>JXCR01148586.1:156482-216687 GCA_002079205.1 Phalaenopsis hybrid cultivar | reverse complement strand
TCAATAATTAATCAATTTAATACCCCTATTTTGATTTTCAAATAAAAATTCAATTCATGAATCATGATAACTTAAGGCTTTAACCCTTTTCAAAACTAATTAAGACACTCACCTAGGTCTTAAGGGCTTAGTGGTGACTTAGGCTTAATCAAAATTGGCTAGAAGGGGATTAGAGAAATAAACATGATTAAATCAAACAGCCTTGAAACACCCCTAAGCCCAATTAGGATTAAAAATTTTGCTAAGTATTCAAATTACACTAACGACAAGTGATAATTACCCCTTTCTTAGGGATAATTGAGACATCAATGTTCACTGAGTAATAAAGGTATTCACAGAATGAACCATTAAGCAACATAATGAGTTTAAATGGACTCGAGGCTTTTCACTAGTTGGTGAGAGAGAGGCATGGACCTACTTCCCTCTCCTAACTTGTTAGATACCTCAGAGACCTATTAAACTTAATATTATTCGCTTAATGAAATCATTCTTAATTAAAAATTTTAAGGACTTCCCAAAATACAACATAGAGTTAGGAAAACCCCTAAGAACTCTATTTTTCTTGCTCTTCATAAATGCCANACTTTTGAAGTCAATAATTAATCAATTTAATACCCCTATTTTGATTTTCAAATAAAAATTCAATTCATGAATAATGATCACTTAAAGCTTAACCCTTTTCAAAACTAATTAAGACACTCTCCTAGGTCTTAAGGGCTTAGTGGTGACTTAGGCTAAATCAAAATTGGCTAGAAGAGGATTAGAGAAATAAACATGATTAAATCAAACATCCTTGTAACATCCCTAAGGCCAATTAGGATTAAAAATTTGGCTAAGTATTCAAATTACACTAACATTACCCTATTCTTAGGAATAATTAAGACATCAGAGTTCACTGAGTAATAAGGGTATTTACAAGCACTAACTTGCCCCTTTAAGGGTTTTCACCCACATAATTTTCAAATTAAATGATAAGTGATAATTACCTTTGCCCCTTTAAGGGTCTTCACCCACATAGTTATTAAATTGAATGACAAGGATAATTACCCTTTTCTTAGGGATAATTGAGACATCAATGTTCACTGAGTAATAAGGGTATTCATAGAATGAACCATTAAACAACATAATGAGTTTAAATGGACTCAAGGCTTTTCACTAGTTGGTGAGAGAGGGCATGGACCTACTTCCCTCTCCTAACTTGTTAGATACCTCAGAGGCCTATTAAACTTAATATTATTCGCTTAATGAAATCATTCTTAATTAAAACTTTTAAGGACTTCCCAAAATACAACATAGAGTTAGGAAAACCCCGANCCACCAAAACTTACTTTTCCTGCTCTTCATAACATGCCTTAACATGCATTTTAAGTTTCAGGTGGTGGAACGAGAAGACTCGCCAGGTACACTTTTACAGTTTTCAGCGTTGTCCTTCTTGTTCTTTCATATTGTACTTTTATACCTGCAAATTTGCATGCTAAACAAAGATGTCACCCTGCATGAAAACTAAAACCATCAGGATAGCCACATAACCATAACCAAAATCAAAATTAAAATCAACGTAATCCCAAAACCAAAGCCAAAACCAAAACTAAAACTAAAATCAACCAAGATAAAATTCACCTCTTGCATGTTAACCAAAACCATAACCAAAACCAAAACTAAAATCAACCAAGATAAAATTCATCGCTTTGCATGTTAACCATAACCCAAAACCAAAATTAAAAATCAACCAAGATAAAATTCCCCGCCAGGATATCCACAAAACCAAAACCAAAACTAAAACTAAAATCAACCAAGATAAAATTCACCCCCACGCATTCAAAATATAAAACAACTCAAAATTTAATCACAAACATCACATAAAACCACAACTTCAATTAAATCATAACCATAACCCAAAACCAAAATTAAAATCAACTAAGATAAAACTCACCGCCATAACATAACTTGCATGTTAACCAAAACCAAAACTAAAATCAACCAAGATAAAATTCACCGCCACAACATTCGAATTATAAAACAACAAAATTTAATCACAAACATCATATAAAACCACAACTTTAACTTAATTAAGATGTCTCTATTTGATGATCGACTAAAACTAAAATCAACCAAGATAAAATTCACCCCCACAACATTCAAAATATAAAACAATTCAAAATTTAATCACAAACATCACACAAAACTACAACTTCAACTAAATTAAAACATCTCTATTGAATGATCAGGAATCCCTCGGAGGAGGTAACCTACAGTTGCTAACGAGGCTTCCAATGGTTTAAATAAAATTATGGAACTCATTAAGTTGGGTTTAGTAAGTTCATTTCGACTAAGTGAATCCAATAGAAAATAGTGATGCTGGAACAAGGGAACCGTATGATCCTAACCGGCGTCGCTCTAATTAACTTTAATATGCCCTATAAAAAAATTTAAAGAACTTCAACCATAAGGCCACCTGATTTGACATTAAAACTTGACACGTCGTTGCGAAAAGGACCTTGGAGCTAGCTTGGTGGGCAGCACGACCGTCTTCAACAGCAAAATCTGTCTTGCTTCCTTAGACTTAAACAACAAAGCCATAGGACTACGAGGTTGCTTGCTTATGCAACGTAAATCCTCACATCATCTTTAGGCCTTTACATAGCCCTGCTATACAATATAAGCCCTAACCCATCTTAGGATTCCGAGGTTATCGTTTGTCATGACCTAAACCCTCACATCTTCCAGGCTATTTGTGTGATCATTTCACACGAATGTAAGCCCTAACTAATAAAATTGACAGGATGAAACACCTAAATATTTCTCCTCAAAACTGAAGCCAAACATTAGGATAGCTCGAGAAGTCACCGGAATATTTCTCCTCAAAACTGAAGCCAAACATTATGATAGCTTGGGAAGTCACTGAGGTTCTCCTTAAGACCTAAATATTTCTCCTCAAAACTGAAGCCAAACATTATGATAGCTTGGGAAGTCACCAGGGTTCTCCTCTTACTTCTCCTCAAAGTTGAAGCCAAACATTAAGATAGCTTGGGAAGTCACCGAGGTTCTCCTCTATCCATGACATCCCCTAGTTCTTCTTTCTTTGGATTCTACAATAAAATGTTCCAAATTTGAACAAATCCCCTTTCACACCTATTCTTCCTTTGGATTCTACAATAAAATGTTCAAAATTTGAACCATTCCCTTTTCACACCTCTACACCGATTTCGTTGAAGAGTCCTACCCTTTGAAATTCCTTGAAGATAATATTTCTTGATTTTTATTGAGAGTTATTTCGTTGAAGAGTCCTACCCTTTGAAATTCCTTGAAGATAATATTTCTTGATTTTTATCGGGTCTCATTGAAAAGTCCTACCCTTTGAAACTCCTTGAAGATAATATTTCCTGATTTTTATCGAAACATTGAAAAGTCCTACCCTTTGAAACTCCTTGAAGATAATATTTCTCCTGATTTTTATCGAGGTTGGAGTCCTACCCTTTGAAATTCCTTGAAGATAATATTTCCTGATTTTTATCGAGAGTCTTCTAAGTATTTCTTAATTTTTATCGAGAGTCTTCTTAGGTGTTCCAAATTTGAACCAATCCCCTTTCACACCTCTACGTCCGATTTCGTTGAAGAGTCCTATATAAAATGTTCCAAATTTGAACCAATCCCCTTTCACACCTCTACGTTCGATTTTGTTGAAGAGTCCTACTCTTTGAAACTCCTTGAAGATAATATTTCCTGATTTTTATCGAGAGTCTTCTTAGGTGACTTTAGATTGAACCAATCCCCTTTCACACCTCTACGTCCGATCTCATTGAAAAGTCCTACCCTTTGAAATTTTTATTCTACAATAAAAATGTTCCAAATTTGAACTAGTCCCCTTTCACACATCTACGTCCGATTTCGTTGAAGAGTCCTACCCTTTGAAATTCTCTTTCACACCTCTACATCTGATCTCATTGAAAAGTCCTCCCCTTTGAAACTCCTTGAAGATAATATTCACACCTCTACGTCTGATTTCGTTAAAGAGTCCTACCCTTTGAAATTCCTTGAAGATAATCTTTCTGATTTTTATCGAGAGTCTTCTTAAGTGACTTTAAAATGTTCCAAATTTGAACCAATCCCCTTTCACACCTCTACGTCCGATTTCGTTAAAGAAGCTACCCTTTGAAATTCTTTGAAGATAATATTTCTTGATTTTTATCGAGAGTCTTCTTAGGTGACTACCCTTTGAAACTCCTTGAAGATAATATTTCCTGATTTTTATCGAGAGTCTTCTTAGGTGAATATAAAATGTTCCAAATTTGAACCAATCCCCTTTCACACCTCTACGTTCGATTTTGTTGAAGAGTCCTACTCTTTGAAACTCCTTGAAGATAATATTTCCTGATTTTTATCGAGAGTCTTCTTAGGTGACTTTAGATTGAACCAATCCCCTTTCACACCTCTACGTCCGATCTCATTGAAAAGTCCTACCCTTTGAAATTTTTATTCTACAATAAAAATGTTCCAAATTTGAACTAGTCCCCTTTCACACATCTACGTCCGATTTCGTTGAAGAGTCCTACCCTTTGAAATTCTCTTTCACACCTCTACATCTGATCTCATTGAAAAGTCCTCCCCTTTGAAACTCCTTGAAGATAATATTCACACCTCTACGTCTGATTTCGTTAAAGAGTCCTACCCTTTGAAATTCCTTGAAGATAATCTTTCCACCTCTACGTCCGATTTTGTTGAAGAGTCTTACCCTTTGAAATTCCTTGAAGATAATATTTCTACTCTACGTCCGATTTCGTTGAAGAGTCCTACCCTTTGAAATTCCTTGAAGATAATATTTCTCATTTTTATCGAGAGTCTTCTTAGGTGGCTTTGGTCATTTAAGATGTAATTAACTATAGGGGCTCACTCTTATAGGAAGCATGTCCGAACCCAGTTTAATATAAACCCTATTTAATTTTTTATATTAAATAGGGGAACTTGTTAGCAAATACAAAGGTTTCGCAGACCAAACGGACTATATTAAATAGGGGAACTTGTCGGCAAATACAAAGGTTTCGCAGACCAAACAGACGTCATATATCCTTAGTTTATTTGAATGAGCCTCATCCTCAATTCTTGTGTTTATCCTTCGGGATAGATACAGAGTACAGTGCTCTTTCATTTTAAACTATGAAAAATATGGGGTCAGTTTGATTTCATACTTCAAAGGTCCTTCCAAAGCGGGCGATGGGATTTCGATTCCAGCAACCGACAGCTTCTTACGGGCAACCCCACAGACAAACCAACCCCCAAAATAACGCCGACAATCCATCCTCAAAACATCTACTTGTTGAATCACCATCCAGTCCAACAACTCCCTGTTTTTGGGTCACTTGAAGTAGGCTCACTAGAGGGGTCACTTGAAGTAGGCTCACTAGGGATTCTAAAAGTAAAAGGAATTTCCCTGGCCTGTCTTCCATATCTCCAATCAACATGAGACTCATAAGTTTTGATGTTTGCAAGCCCAATCGATCTCTGAGGCTCAATCCTCTCCTCATTAGGTATGAAATCAACTTCTACATGCTCACAAAGTGTGTAAATCAGAGCAGGGTGCGTCAATCCACCAGTGGTCCCAGAGCAATAGATCGAGTGTTCATATAAATGATAGAGCCTACATTTATATCAATCACTTGCTGAATACAATAGTTCAATNAGGATTTGAGGTACAGTGCTCTTTCATTTTTAAACTATGAAAAATATGGGGTCAGTTTGATTTCATACTTCATCGTCCTTCATAAACGGGAGACGGGATTTAGATTCTAGTGATCGACAGCTTCTTACGGGCAACTCCCCTCCAACCCCGAAGTTATGTATTAGAGACATTTGCTGCATCTGCCTCTGTTGCATCTTCATCACGACCATCTACTTCTTGTGCTTGTACATCTAGAGGTGATACTAAGACTCAGAATGAGTTATTGCAGAAGATGATGGACAATATCAATTTTACCGCTGATAAGGTACAAAATTTAGAGTGTTTTGCAGATCATACTAATAGTTATTATAGAAGGAAGAGTGATTATGAAGAGAAATTCCACTCATCTTTGCATAGCCTGATTAGAGGTAAACCATAAGTACAATTTCCTTCATATCCTCGATATCCTGATTATGAACCTGTAGAAAATTGGTAAAGCAGTGATTCTGAGGATGAAGAGTAGAGCAGAGAGATTCATTTTATGATTGTAATATGATGTGAACTATGTGGTCTGAGCTTGCAACCTTTGCATCTGTGTTGATTTGGACTATGATGTGTTTTGGACTCTTATGTTTTATTATTACTATGACCTTTGTGGTAGTTAATATTTTTTTTAAAATTTTAGGGTAGTAGTTGTTGTTTTGTGTTTAGTACTATGATTTAGTTAGTTTAGAACTTGACTTATTTTCATATTTGTTATAAAGTAGAAAATCTTGCTAGCTTAGATCTTAAACTTGAAATTTAGAAACTGTTGCCCTGTATTTTTCTTTTATCATGTTCGTGTGTTGTCTACTTTCATACCCATTGTTTAGAAGTTTATTTGAATCTCCACATGTTAAACTAAAATAAAATGTTAGAAAATTTGATCAAAAATTAATTTTACTCCTGTCTTTAGTTTTATACTGGTGTAATTAGGATGTTAAAATTCCTGTTAGCATGTTATTTAAATTTTCATTCCTGCTTATATATATATCTGATGCTAAACTGTTTAATCTGATAAAAATTAAAGTTTGAAGGGATGAAAACATTTTCAAAATTGGAATTTTATTTGTTCTTAAATATACTACAAGTGAATTTGATTTTAAAAGAAAAATTGTTTATGTATATGAAGTTATATTAGGGAAGTAAAATTTGATTTTAAAAATGAGTAAGAAAATTTAGTTAAAATTTTAAATAATGAAGAAAAACTTTAAGTTAAATGTTTTAAAGAAAATTTAGTTAAAATTTTAAATAATGAAGAAAAACTTTAAGTTAAATATTTAAAAAAAAATTACTTAAAATTTTAAATAATGAAGAAAAACTTTAAGTTAAATATTTTTAGTATAGAAAATGATTAATATAAGTGACTATCTTTAGTAAGAAAATTGTATTTTTTAAAAATTTAGATAATTTAGACTTTTATTTTTAATACATCAATTTCTTTTATTAAAATTATTTTTAAAACTATTATTATATCTATAAATAAAAGTTTTATATCAAGGCTTTACTTTACGAAAGGATAAATGGAATTCAAAATCATTAAAGGCCTATCCAGAAATAATAATCCTTGCCTGAAAAAGAAAAAAAAAGAAACAAATAAAAAAGAAAATAGAATAAAAAAATAAAAGAAAAGAAAATAAATAAATGTAAGGGAGGAGAAGCTTGAGGATTAGTGCCCAATCAAAAATTTGTTCTACATTTGATCTTTTTAAAGTATATGACTTGTTAAAATCTTAAGCTTATAAATATAATATAGTAAGTAAAATTATATTTAATAAAAATTTTTAAGTAGAGAAAAGAACAGAACTAAATTCTAAATTTAGAGAACTTACAATATTTCTGAATTAGATAGGAACTCATATTTTCATAATTCTTAACATTAAAAATTTCTAAACTGTAAGTTGGTCTGATTTATTAATTGTTTTTTTTTTTCTAAATTGGACTACTATATTTCTAAATCTAAATTTTAGTAACTCCTAAAGAAACTCATATACAAATCATACATATTTGATTTTTAAAGAATGAAGTGTCACTTGAAGAGTAGTAACATTTTAAGTTTGGGGGATTTTGATACACCTAAAATATATAGTATTTTTAGACACATTTTTATACCTATTTTTGAGATATTATGCTTTAATAGAAGATATTTTTCTGTTTTTCTTGCTGATACAAGTAAAAATAGAAAAAATGCTTAAAGGAAAGAAAAAGGATCAAATTTGGAGCAAAAATGTGAAAAATGTACAAAAGAGTTTTGGCGCCCAAGCGCCGGATCCGGCGCTTATGCACCGGTTAAACAGAGAAGGCCGCGCCTAAGCACCGAGACCTCGCACTTAAGCACCAGTGGTAGTTACTAGATGGATAAAATTGGTTTTCATAAATTTCAAAGAGGTTTTTGAGGCACCCATTAGATTAACAGGTGGTTGAAACCACCATGGACGAACATTATCTTGAAAGGATGCATCTCTTGGTCAAATACATCGAATCAAGACACATTTTGAAGAGATTCCAAGGCACCCCTTGAAAACTATAAAAGAAAGAAGAGAGGATTTAGAAAAGAGTCCTTAAAATATTCGCAAGTTTTGAAAGTTCTTTTCTGGGGAGTTAGTTCGCAGAGATTTTCAGGAACCACTTTTTTATTTACTTTATCCCTTTTTTTTTGAGTGATTGTAAAAGAGAAGAGATTCAAAGGAACTTCAAGAGTTTGGTGAAGGACTAAAGATAAGTTTTTATCTTTTTGTTTTAGACTACTTTTGGTTTTGATCGAGACTTGTTGTTGGTTTGACAATGATTCCTTCTTTTAAACTAAAGTTTGGTTTTGTTTACTCCATCGATTTGGAGTAGCTTTCTTTATCTTTCTTCTTAAAATTATAAGTAATTAAGTTTTTGATGGAAGTTGTGGAGAGTATTGATCTTTAATGTTCGATGAAGTTGTGATANATTGTAAAGAGAAGAGATTCAAAGAAACTTTAAGAGTTTGGTGGAGAACTTGAGATAAGTTTTTATCTTTTTATTTCGAGACTTCTTTGGTTTTAATTGAGACTTGTTGCTAGTTTGACAATGATTTCTACTTTTAAACTAAAGTGTGTTTTTATTTGCTCCATGGATTTTGAATAGTTTTCTTGATCTTTCTTATTAAAATGATAAGTAATTAAGTTTTGTACGGAAATTGTGGAGAGTATTGATCTTTAAAGTTGGATGAAGTTGTGATGATTTAAATCCATGCACTTCATTTACTTCTTGATTTGACCAATAAATATGTTAAAATTTGTTGTGAGAACATGTAAGAACCGGGTTGGTATTGTCTAAGTTCAATTGGAAAGAATCACATGAGGTTGTATGAATAAGAATGTAGTTCATATGATTGAGTGCATTTGGAAAGAATCACATGAGGTTGTATGAATGAGAATGTAGTTCATATGATTGAGTGCAAATAGGTAGAAAGAATCACATGAGGTTGTATGAATGAGAATGTAATTCATATGATTTAGTGCAAATAAATTTGGAAATAATGTTAAAATTTGTTGTGAGAACATGTAAGAACCGGGCTGGTATTGTCTAAGTCAACAATTGGTAGAATCACATGAGGTTGTATGAATGAGAATGTAGTTCATATGATTGAGTGCAAATAAATAGGTAAATATTCATTGAAAGGTGTAGATTTAGAGGACTTTAAAGTGACAAGTTGAAGCCTCCAATTTGGTTTATTGTTTTAGGTTCTGATACAAGAATGTTAGCCCCTAGGTGGAGGGAATTGAGGGAACTCTAGAGTGGGAGCTAGTATCTTCCCTACCTAGCCGGTCTTCAGAACTATTTAAACTTTAAATTATTCAATGTTCTTTATAACAACTCTAGTAAGGGTAAAGAATATTATTGCTCTTATTTGACACAACACATTTTGCATACTTCCACAACATAATTCGTATACTTATTACTGATTCATGATAAGAAGAAAGATATTTTTCTTATTAAGTGCTTTTCATCTATAAAACTCTAGTTATCTTTTTAAGTTGTTACTATTTTTTCAAAATATCAAAAACACCAAAAATATTTAAATTTTTATTACTGCAAAACATATTCAGTTTAAGTAATTGTCTTTCTAAAATAGAAAGTTTTCTAAAAGTGCATATTGTATAAATTCTATGTGGGTTCGATACTTAGGTCTTAATCAAAAAGTCTTATATTACTTGATAATGATACATATACTTGCGTAGTATCCCAATATATATAAATTAAAAGTTAAATTGTTATTTTTCTGCAGGATCAAGATTTTGGTTTTGCTCTAAAGTAAGGAAATATAAGTGAAATATAATATGAATTATTGTTGTACTTTGCATAACAGATGTATCAAGAGGGATCAGTACCCAGCTCATGGGATAATAAAAATAGTAAGGTTTATTAAGAACATGGTAGATTAATCTACGAAATCTAAATTTTACTTCGGATGATCAATTGAACAATATAATAAGTCCAAATGTACTCAAAATAGTACAAAGGATTCTAAAAGTTATTTACGGTTTTGCCCAAAGACTTCTATGATTTTCTGGATATTTTGAAGGAAACTAAACTTATTATTATTTTTTCAAGGAAATCATCCACCAAGTTATGCTTTAGGACTCGATAATTCACCGTAGTAAACAAAAATGCCCAATATTACTTGTCATATATTAATTGACTCAATGCTCAAGGATTTGAGTCTTTTCTAAGGTATTTAAATCCTTGTGAAGAACTAGGGATACTTGTTTTTTCCACATATGGATCATTGGGCTTGTGTAAGTCTAAGGTTTCGGTGGCTAGAGCGATGAAGATATTGAAAATGTGTACTGAATGACTGATACAAATTAAGATTTTAGATTAGTATCTCCTACCTGAAGGACCTTCAATAAAAAGAGAGGATAATTACTGATGATACTATTTGATAACTCTGGAGGAGATGTTTGCCCCTAATACTCTAAGGTTTCCTATAGTCCTTGCTCAATCAAAGTAATTAACNAATATTTCTGAATTAGATAGGAACTCATATTTTCATAGTTCTTAACATTAAAAATTTTCAAAGTTTAAGTTGGTTGGACTACTACTATTTCTAAATCTAAATAGTAACTCCTAAAGAAACTCATATACATATCATACTTATTTAATTTTTAAAGATTGAAGTGCTAAGTTGGTCTCATTTACTAATTATTTCTTCTAAATTGGACTACTATATTTCTAAATCTAAATTTTAGCTCATATACATATCATACATATTTGGTTTTTAAAGATTGAAGTGTCACTTGAGGATAAGTAACCTGGGGGATTTTGATACACCTAAAATATATAGTATTTTTAGACACATTTTTATACCTATTTTTTAAATATTTCACTTTAATGGAAGATATTTTTGTGTTTTTCTTGCAAATACAAGTAAAAAAGAAAAAATGCTTAAAGAAGTGAAAAAGGATCAAATTTGGAGCAAAAAGGTGAAAAATTGTGCAAAAGAGTTTTGGCGCCAAAGCACTAGATCCAGTGCTTACGCGCCGGTTAAACAGAGAAGGCCACGCCTAAGCGCCGAGACCCCACGCTTAAGCGCCAGTGGCAGTTACTAGATGAGTAAAATTGATTTTCACGAATTTTGATGAGATTTTTGAGGCACTCATTGGCTTAATAGGTGGTTGTAACCACCATGGACGTAAATTATCATGAATGGATGCGTCTCTTGGGCAAATACATCGAATCAAGACTCATTTTGAAGAGATCCCAAGGCACCTCTTAAAAAGCTATAAAAGGAAGAAGGGAGGTCTTAGAAAAGAGTCCAGAAAATATTGGCAAGTTTTGAAAGTTCTTCTCTGGGGAGTTTGACTTAGAAAAGAGTCCTGAAAATATTGGCATGTTTTGAAAGTTCTTCTCTGGGAGTTAGTTCGGAGAGATTTTTCAGGAAACCACTTTTTATTTACTTTATCCTTTTTGTTATTTTGTTTTGAGTGATTGTAAAAGAGAAGAGATTCAAAGGAACTTCACTTGGTGGAGGACTTGAGATAAGTTTTTATCTTTTGTTTTAGACTACTTTTGGTTTTAATTGAAATGGGAGAGGACTTGAGATAAGTTTTTATCTTTTTGTTTTAGACTACTTTTGGTTTTAATTGAGACTTAGGACTTGAGATAAGTTTTTATCTTTTGTTTTAGACTACTTTTGATTTTAATTGAGACTTGTTATTGGACTTGAGATAAGTTTTTATCTTTTTAAAGAGATTCAAAGGAACTTCAAGAGTTTGGTGGAGGACTTAAGATAAGTTTTTATCTTTTTTGTTCAAAGGAACTTCAAGAGTTTGGTGGAGGACTTGAGATAAGTTTTTATCTTTTTGTTTTAAACAGATTCAAAGGAAATTCAAGATTGGTGGAGGACTTGAGATAAGTTTTTATCTTTTGTTTTAGACTACTTTTGGTTTTAATTGAAATGGGAGAGGACTTGAGATAAGTTTTTATCTTTTTGTTTTAGACTACTTTTGGTTTTAATTGAGACTTAGGACTTGAGATAAGTTTTTATCTTTTGTTTTAGACTACTTTTGATTTTAATTGAGACTTGTTATTGTTGAGATAAGTTTTTATCTTTTATTTTAGACTACTTTTGGTTTTAATTGAGACTTATTGTTGAAGACTACTTTTAGTTTTAATTGAGACTTGTTGTTGGTTTGACAATGATTTCTACTTTTAAACTAAAATTACTTTTGGTTTTAATTAAGACTTATTGTTGGTTTGACAATGATTTCTTCTTTTAAACTAAAGACTTTTGGTTTTAATCGAGACTTGTTATTGGTTTGACAATGATTTCTTCTTTTAAACTAAAGTATGGTTTTATTTTCTCCATAGACTTTATCTTTCTTCTTAAAATGATAAGTAATTAAGTTCTGGATGGAAGTTGTGGAGAGTATTGATCTTTAATGTTGAAAGAAGTTGTGATTACTTAAATCTATGCACTTCATTTACTTCTTGATTTGGCCAATCCAGTTGTTAAAATTTGTTGTGAGAACATGTAAGAACAGGGCTGGTATTGTCTCATTCAATAATTAGAAAGAATCACATTAGGTTGTATGAATTGCTAGTTCATATGATTGAGTGCAAATAAATAGGGAAATATTTATTGATGGGTGTAGAGTTAGAGAACTTTAAAGTGACAAGTTAAAGCCCTCAACTTGGTTTATTATTTTAGGTTTTGATACGAGAATGTTAGCCCACAAATAGAGGGAATCGAGGGAACTCTAGAGGGAGAGTTAGTTTCTTTCCTGCCTAGCTGGTCTTTAAAACTATTCAAACTTTAAATTAACCAATGTTCTTTATAATATCTCTAGTAAGGGTAAGGAATATTATTGCTCTTATTTGGCACAACACAATTTGCATACTTTACAACAGCATTCCTATACTTATTACTGATTCATGATAAGAAGAAAGATATTTTCATATAAAGTACTTTTCTTCTAGAAAACTTTAGTTATCTTTTTAAGTTGTTAATGTTTTGTTAAAATATCAAAAATAATAAAAATATTTAAATTTTAAATTCCTACATTTTTTTTTGTTTAAGTAATTATCTTTTTAAAAATAGAAAAACTTTCTAAAAAGTGCATATTGCATAATCTTTCTTGTGGGTTCGATATTCAGGTCTTAATCAAAAAGTCTTATATCACTTGATAACGATACTTATACTTGAGTAGTATCCCAATATGAATATATATAAATTAAAAAATTAAATCTTTATTTTTCTTCATGATCAAGTTTTTGGTTTTGTTGCAAAATAAAAAAATATAAGTGAAAAATACCATCATAACTATTATTATACTGTGCATAAGAAATAAGTATATTCAGGGATCAACAATCTTGATGGATATAATAGATATTTCCATCTTTGGTGACTCACAACTCGTCATCCAACAAGTCGCCGGACAATACAGGGTTTTGAAACAAAGGTTAGTAGAATACCTCTAGTACACAATGAAGCTGCTGGAGTAGATTCCCAGTGTAACTCTCTACCACATTCCTTGAGGAGATAATGCCCATGCTAACACTCTAGTAAAGCTTGCAAAAGAATTGACATGTCCCCCGGAGGATTCCATAGAAATCACAGTATAAGGAAGACATGTTTTGTTTCGAATCGACCTCAACAGCCTACACAAGTTTGGAAAAGAAGAGGAAATGATGATTGCGATTGTTGATACCAATGGAGATTAGCGTAAGCCATTAATAGAATATTTGCAAACTGGAAAGCTGTCGGAAGACAAGCTAAGAACACACCACATCACAAGAAGGGCTATGTCATACGCCTTATTGGGTGATGTCCTCCACAGAAGATCATTTGATCAGGTGTGGCTATGATGTTTGAGCAGATCTGAAGCCCAAAATATTATCAAAGAAGTACATCTAGGACTGTGTGGCGCTCATCGGTCAGGAACAAAGATGAAAATGAAGATCAAAAGACTCAGATATTATTGGCCGGTAATGATGTCCGATTGCATGGATACAACTAGAAGATGTCACCAGTGCTAAGTGCATGGGGTGGTCTTGCACCAACCTCTAAATGTGCTACACCCAACAGTTGCCTCATGGCCATTTGAGTGTTGCGACACGAACATAATAGGTCTGATTGACCCTCCATCCTCTAAAGAAAACAAATTTATACTTTTTTCTACAGATTACTTATCCAAGCGGGCAGAGGCAGTGCCGTTGTGAGAGGTTATAGCATAAAAAGTCCTTCAAATTTTCAAAATCCAAATTGTCTACCATTTTGGAGTTTCGTGCAAAATAATCACTGATAATGGGACAGCCTTCAAAAGCACCAAAATCAGCAATTTCATCAAACGGCATGGGATAAACTGGAGATGCTCTATGATCTACTATCCTAGTTAAAGTGGCTTGGATGAGGCCTTCAACAAAGCACTGGTACAGCTTTTGAAGAAGACACTTGATGAAAATAAAAAATATTGGCATAACAGATTACTAAAAGATTACAACGTTCAAGACGCCCACTCAATGAACAACCTACATGCTCGTGTACGGGTCAGAGGCCGTACTACCGCTAGAAGTCCAGACGTCGTCTCTCAGGGTCGCTATCGCCAATCAACTTACAACAGAAGATAGTGCAAAATTTAGACTTGAAGAATTGGGAAGTCTTGAAGAAAAATGACTAGAAGCACAACAATATTTAGAACTTTACCAAACAAAAATGGTACAAGCTCATGACAAATTAGTCCACCCAAGGACGTTCAAAGTTGGTGACCTTGTTCTTGTTCTCAAAAGACCTATTCTTGCACGCCACAGGATAAGTGAAAAATTCGAGCCAACTTGGAAAGGACCATTTATTGTAGAAAAATTCAACACCGGAGGAGCCTACCAGCTAGTGAATTTTTGAGCCGAAAGACCCATGTTGTCAATCAACGGGCAATACTTGATGACATACTATGCAACTTGACGCTACTTAAAATTGCCTTTTTGAAATTTTGATTGTTTTGGGGTTATTTATTTGGCCAAACGTATGTGACTAGGTCCAAAATTTTTTAATAAAATTAACCTCAACAAAATGAAAAATTTTAAAGCTACATGCTTTAATTTTCTCTTTTCTACCTAAAAAGTTTGATATTTTGCTAAATTAAACAAAGATATATACACATAAATAAATTATTTTCTCATCAACATAAACTAAATTTTTTTCTAATAAATACCTTGTTTTGTTCTAATTCTGGCTAAATTTCAGCGCGCTAATGTTTTTTCTGTCATCTGTTGAGAAAATGTCATGCCAGAAGCTGAATTTTGCTTTTAAAGATGGTTGGAATCTCACACTTATTAAAAAAAGGGCATCGTAGGGTGGCACCATAGACTTCGACATGAACTTCAATCAAGTCAACTTGGACTATGAGGGTGCCCTGATGAACGTCGTTAGCCATCGAGAAAAACAAGGGCTGTCATCATTGTTGAAGATCAGCACTAGGGAGAATTCCTCCCTAAAGAGGAAAAATGTGATAATACAGCAAGATCCGATGGAGGGGACTAATCGCCTTCTGTCTATGATAACTGTACCAACCGGAGGCCTACTCACTGCTATTAATAAAAGACTTTTAAACACATTGCTGTGAAAAACTCAACGCAGAAATGCAAATTGCCAAAAACATAGAGCTTTCTTGCGTGAAGAAAGAAGACGCCAATAAGGGGCATAAAATTTACTTACCCCTATTCCTGAGGGGAAAATCTATTATCCATATATGAGAGAAACTTCCTCCAGCTTGACTGCTATAGAGAGTCAGTCTGAGTTTGCTACAGAGCCGGAGATACCAAGAGTTTCAGATGATCTTTGTGCGTGTTGGCCGACATGCAACGCCTAAATTCTCACACATACACCAACTACAAGGGCATTTGTGGAATGCCAATACAACAATGTTCCCCACCTAGAATGCTATAGTACTCTAGAGGAGTACACGTCCACTGATGACAGAGTTCAGGTCTTTAATTACCCAATGAAAAAATCATATGTTCCACTGAAGATAAAGACAACACCAGCCTAAATTCCTACTGATATTGAATTGAAGGAGCATCCTCGACAGACGCCAATCATTACAATGGTAGAATACTAAAAAATGAGTAATGTGAACAAAAGGGAATTTGAATTCTATTAAAAAGTTCAAGGAAGATTCATCAACATACTATAAGGCTTAGAGTTGTACACTAGAGTCTTCCCCGAAAGTGATGAAAGAAGTATTTTGGATTGCATCTTTGATCTAAGAGATAGGGGGCGGGCAAGTCTTCCAATAGAAAGAACCTATTCTAAGCCACGAAAATGGATGTGTGGAAAAGGCAAAATCACCATACAATGTGGTTGTTGTTACAACTTCACCTACGACAGATAAAGAAATCCTCTAAGGATTTTGAGATACGATGAGGTGGACCTGGTACCTCCCATGATAAAATGGATGATCACAAGATTGCTCCAATGGAGCATACTTCAACTGACTGTATTCCAAATAGTTGTATCATCATTATATACGATAAAGGCGACTGCATTCTCCCACATATAGATCATCATAATTCTGTAAGACCTTTTCGCACGGTCTCCTTCCTGAGCAAAAGAAACATTTTATTTGGAAAAGAAATAGATTTCATTGGCCCTGACGAGTACAAAGGGTTCGTGGAGATTCTACTAACAGTGGGTTCAGTGCTAGTTATTAAAGGAAATGGGGCAGACATGGCTAAACATTGCATTCCAGGGGTACGACACCGCAGGGTGTCTGTAACTTTCTAAATAATGGATGATAGCAAAATGCCATATGGATTCTAGCCATATCCGAAGTTGGAAGAGCTACAGCCTTATAAGCTATGAGAGGGTTTCACCTCTAAGCACATGCAAAGGGAACTCTTATCCTAGAGCATGGCTTAGTAGTTCAGCTCGATCGAGAGCTCACCCCACCATAGATGAACATTCAGGGGTTACCTTTTGTACTGCATTTCGACATAGCAGATATGATGATATATGTACCAGATATACTTGGCTTGTGATATGTGCCCAACATGAGATATCTTCAGATGTACTTTGTTGATTTCAACATATTGTACCTTTTAAGGCTTCACCCTGTACTCAATCTGTAACACTTGTTGAAGCAGATTAATGAGATATCTTGTAGAATTTTATCTATTAGTGTGGTTGTCCTTTTGTGCGATGGATAAAGAGTCATAGAACCATATGTTGGTTCTGAACTATAAAAAACTAAAGAACAAAACAAAAAAAAAAACTTAATAATAAAGTTCAAATAAAACACTTTTAAAATCAATCAACCAACAAAAATTAAATTTTGGAAAACACATTTTGAAAATTAAATGTGATAAAAACAACAAGAAAAGAAAAAAATCTCTTGAGTTGTTTCTCTCATTTTCAAGGTCTCTTACTTTTTGCTCGCGCAGCACTACTATCATTGTCTGCACTAAATATCACAAAATTTCAGATATCTTCCTCACGAATGTCAACATTATCACATTACACATATCAATGGATTCAACACCACAACTTCTCTGCTAAATTTCAATTCTCATTTTAGAATCAGTCTCTAACTTCTGATTCCTTCTTTTTGATGTCGGTACCTAACTTTTGATCCTCTTTTTGAGATTTGATCCTTAAATTTCAATTTTCATTTTGGAATAAGTCCCTAACTTATGATTCCCTCCTTTCAAAGTCGGTCCCTAACTTCCGATCCCCTTTCTGAAATTGATACATAAATTTCAATTCTCATTTTTTTAATCAGCCCCTAACTTCTGATTCTCTCCTTTAGAGGTCGGTCCCTAACCTCTGATTCTCTTTTTTATATTTGATCCCTAAATTTCAATTCTCAATTCGGAATCTATCCCTAACTTCTGATTCCCTCCTTTTCAAGGTCGGTCCCTAACTTCTGATTCTCTTTTTGAGATTGATCCTTAAATTTCAATTCTCATTCTGGGATCAGTACCTAAATTCATATTCCCTCACTTTAATGTCGATACATAAATTCTGATTCTCTTCTTGAGATTTGATCCTTAAATTTTAATTCTCATCTCGGGGTGGGTCAGTACCTAAATTCTGATTCCCCCACTTTGAGGTCGATCCCTAAATTTTGACTCTCTTTCTTGGATTGATATTGAAATTTCAATTCCCACCTTATGGTCAGCACCTAAATACTGATTCCCATTCTCAGTAGACATCTGAAATTTGATAACTCAAAACCCACTCACTAATCCTGAGCGAGAGTTCCTACTCATTGATTTCAATCAGATATTCACTTGCTAATTCCCCGGAGGAAGCAAAAAATACTCAATTTTACACTCCTTTCTAGTTCTGTTGACTTAGGAGTCTTTGTTAGTTTTGTTTATCTCATCAGTCAACGCCAATCCGCGCAGTGTGCTTTGCCCAACACACCCCACCTATTGGGGGTCCATTTGTTGACCTCACATTTAGTTAAGGTTTACTTTTCCCTCTTTAGTTTCCTAAGGCCTAGCCATAGGATTTTCTTGTTGACTATTTTTAGAAAACTAGAAAAGGAACCCTCACCATTAGAAATTCTAAACTCTTCCTCCCTCAACTTGAAGTTCCACATATTGGTCCTAACCTCTAGCACTTAATAGGTGGGGTCAGTATGGAGGATCTCAAGGGAAATCGCCATATGACTGTTTGACCTTAAGGTTGACCCTTGGTGTTGGTCTTGAGCTAGCTCACTACACTCACTATCTCCTATATCCACTCACAACCTTAAACCCAAAATTGTTGACTTTAATCCCTTGATCTTTGGGAGACTCATGTAGATGGTCCCCAAGACCCTCTAGCCCTAGGCTGGGGATTAGCTAAGACCAGTACATAGAGGACCTAATTGGGGATTTCATTGCTCCATAGCTCATGTAAGGTGGTTGACACCCCAATTCTATCAAAGCTTCAAATTTTAACCTTTTACCCCAAAACCTACCGAAATTACCTAAACACCGTCAAATCCCAAATTTGGCCAAAATGCCCAATTTCACCCAACATACCTAAATTTGTTCAAAAATTATTTCAAACCATTTCAAAATACCCAAATTACCCAAAACCGCCCAAAATTATCAAAATTACCAAAATACCAAGCTGTCCCTCATTCTCCAAAGCTTTGACTTCATCTTCAGCCTTCTGGACTGTGACATGAACATTTCCAAAAGTGTTCCAGCTCCAACCTCTGAGGGCTTTAGCACTCTTGATTTACAGTAAGCTTAGCTTGACTAAGGGGTCAGGGTGAGAGACCCCTTTCCATAGGTCAGCAATGTAATTAATATATGAAGGATGTGCAACCCACATGTTGAGATATCTAAAGGGGAGGGGGGAGCTATAGTTATCAGTTGAGGTGATGCTTATAAGAATAGGTCTATGATCTGAGCCAGCAAGGCTAAGGTGAGTAACAAAGGTGAGGAGGAAGTGGTTGAACCATGCATCATTGACCAACATTCTATCAAGCCTCTCCCAAATAGATACCCTTTTCCAATTGAAATTAGGTCCCTTGAAACCCAGATCAAAGAGACCAGCCCTGTGGATATTATCTCTGAAGGTATTCATCTTGGCAAGGTTTGGAGTTCTACCTCCAGATTCTTCAGTGGCATAAATAATACAATTGAAATCACCCCCCACCAACCATGGGGTGTTCACATGTTGGCTAATGTGAATCAACCTATTCCACAGCTCTTTTCTAGCATCCTTTGTACATCCAGCATAGGTAAAGGTAGCTTCACCTTTATGTCCATTCATATTGAATGAGAGGTCGACAAATTGTGGATGATCAATTAGAATATCAAAATTTGTTTCTCTTCTGGAAAAATTCCAGATTTTATTATTAGTGTTCCCAAAATGAGTGAAGCCAGCAAATTTTTTAATCAGGTTTTGAGGATTCTTATGAACCATGGGTTCAAGAATAACAATGCACCACAGTTTGTATTTATAATTCAGGTATAAAACTCTTTTAAGGGACAAAGGGTTAGCCATCCCCCTTATATTCCAACAAAGTAGATTAATCATGGAGTGGAGGATGTGGAGAAGGCTGGGATCTAGATCTGGTTCTTCCTCTAAGGAGTGGAGACCCATTCCTAGTTCTATCAGCCTTCATAGATTGTACTCCTGCTTGTAATTTTTTCACTTTTGTCCTTGATTTTCTCCTTTTCCTTGCTGTTTTAATTTGCCAATCCTCCTCCATGGTTTCTTTCAGTTCCTTAATGCTTGGCTCCTTTCGGTCTTTATCAAGTATCTCTGTGATGATTTGCTTCCCCTTCTCAGCATGCAAGAGGGATGTGGGTGTGACAATTGTGATTTCAGTATTTTCCTTCCTGATTAATCTGTATAGTGGGATATCAACTTGGTTGTTGGGTTCAGATAGCTCTCCAAGAGGATCAGCATCTGGTGGATCCTCATTAGTCCTTGGGGGTGATTCTTCTAGCCTTGGATTTTTTTCCTGTCTCTTTTCTAACATAATTTCTTCAGCAGACCCCCTTGCATCATTAGCCACAATTTTTTCAGTAGCTATGTGGTTTCTTCCTGCCATCTTCCTACTTGGGGGATGTAATCTGTAACATTTATCTATTGTATGCCCAAACATCTTGCAATGTGGGCAATAGTAAGGCTTCTGTTCAGCTAAATATGCATCAGAACCAATCCAGATTCTCTTCAGTTCAGGGAGTGTGATATCTCTTTCAACTTGAATTCTAGCAAGGCCAGGTCTAGCCTTATTATAAGTGGGAGCATCCACTCTCAAGGGTGTTCCCAGTGCTCTACCAATATTAAATAGAGCATTGAGCTTAAAATAGGGTAGTGGTAAGCTAGGTAACTTAAACCATATGGGGACTACAGGAGGTACTTTACTAGGATCAAAGCCTAGGGTCCATTTAATGATTTTCATAACTGTTCCAGCAATGTTAACAGATTGTTTGGCAAACAATCTTGCATAATCTTTTTCAGCTGCCAATTGGATTAGAAGGTGTCTCCCATCCAAAAGCTCAATTTTCCAATTACCTATAAACTTCAGAGATTCAAAAAAACTTCTAACTAGGTCCATTTTTGGATGTCCTAGCTGAAATTTGCCCACCAGAGTGAACTTAAGCTCTTCTTTTAAAGCATCAATTTCCTTGGTAGTGAAGTACACAGCTGTTTCACCCTCTTTAGTTCCATGAGGATGAATACAAGGATTGCTTCCTTTTCCAGCAGTAGTATCATGGAATTCCTGTGGGAATACTAAAAGTTCATAATCTTATAAAGAGTCAGTGGATTTCCCCACCACTCCAGCATAAGTTGCTTTTGTCCATTGGGAGTCAGTCAAAATGTCAATGGAAGAGGCCATCACCCTTCCAAAATAAATAGGTTATGAATTAACTAGATAGTAAAGACTATCCAAAAGTAAACAGAGAAACCTAAGAGAGATTTCTCCCAAAGAAGCCAGTCACTTCTGATACCCAGGAGACAACATCAAAAGAGACCAGTAGAGTTTTCCTCCACAAAGGGAGTTCAGCAAGGAATGAAGCCTCAAGAAACCAGTAATGGGACAAAAGAAGAAGAAACCAATGGAACAGTGCCACTAAAGTTAGCAGGGAAAGAAGCAACAGCCCCCAATGAAACTGTGCCAAGGAAGAAAATACAGAAATAATAAAGAACTCTACCACCACCAACTTGCAGCAGCAGCTACACTCCATCATCCTATCAGAAACNAGCCACTGTGTCATTTACTTGAAAAAGATGTAATTTAAAAATTTTAATAAGGAGTGCCTAAAAGCTTTTGATCTATTAAAAGAAAATTTAGTCACTACACCAATTATTATTTCACCAGATTTGGAAAAAAAATTTGAATTAATGTGTGATGCTAGTGATTATGCTATTGTAATTGTTTTAGGAAAAAAGCATGATAAAATTTTTAAAGTTATTTACTATGCTAGCAGAACTCTTAATGATGTTCAAATTAATTATACCACAACTGAGAAAGAGTTATTAGCAATAGTATATGATTTTGTTAAATTCAGATTATATTTATTTGGAACAAAAAGTGTTGTGCATATAGATCATTCTGATATTAAATATTTAATGAAATAGAAGAATGCAAAACCAAGACTAATACGATGGATTCTTCTTATGCAAGAATTTGACATTGAAATAGTAGATAGGATGGGAATTTAGAATCAAATTGCCGATCATCTGTCCAGGCTTGAATTAGAAAAATCACATTGTTTTGAAAAAGAAATTAATGAATATTTTCTATATGAAGAATTGTTCAATGTTAATGAGTGGTGTGTTCCATGGTATGTCGACATTGTGAACTTTATTGTTAGTGATATTATACTCTATGGTCTGACATGCCAACAGAAGGGGAAATTTTTAACTTAAGCTAAGACTTACTTTTGCGATGAGCCACTTTAATATAAATAAGGAAAGGATCTAATTATTAAAAGATGTGTACCTTTAGAAGAAACTTGTGAAATTATCCAATAAATGTCATAATTCTAATTTTGGGGGACATTTGGTTTTGATAAAACATCATATAAAATTTTTCAATCTGGATTTTACTATCCTACAATTTTTAGAGATGTTAATGCTTATATCAAAACTTATGATCGATGTCAATGAGTAGGCAGTATTTCTAGGAAAAATGAGATGCCCCTTAATTATGTGTTGGAAATTGAGATATTTGATGTTTGAGGATTAGATTTCATGGGACCGTTTATACCATCTTTTGGAAATTTATATATATTGATTGCAGTAAACTATGTATCAAAATAGATAGAAGTTCTTACTTTACCTTGATGTGATGCTTAGAGTTGCAAAGTTTTTAAGAACAAATATATTTTGTAGATTTGGGATATCGACAATGATCATAAATGACAGGGGAGTAATTTTAGATATACAATAATAGAGAAATTATTAAAGAAATATCATATTAACCATCAAATTGCTACTGCTTATCATCCTCAGACAAGTGGTTTGGTTGAATTATTCAATTGTGAAATTAAAAGAATATTAGAAAAATCTATGAATCTAACAAAAATGGATTGGTCAGTCAAACTTGATTTTGCTTTGTGGGCTTATGTGGCTGCATATAGAACACCTATAGGAATGTTCCCACATAGGCTAATATTCGGGAAAACTTGTCATTTACTAATTGAACTTTAGCATAAAGCATATTGGGTTGCTAAGGAATTTAATTACAATTTAAAGGATGTTGCTGAGAAAAGACTATTACAATTAAATGAGCTTAAAGAGATAAGGAATGAATCTTAGGAGAGTGCTAGGATTTATAAAGAAAAGATGAAGATGTGGCATGATCTGAGGATTCTTACTAAAAGTTTGAGCGAGGGCAACAATTTTTGCTATATAATGCAAAATTAAGATTATTTCCAGGAAAACTTAAGCACAGGTGGATGTGCTCATTTTTTTATAAATTTTTATCCTTATGGAGTTGTGGACATCAAAGATCTTAAAACTGAGAAAATATTCAAAGAAAATGGTCACAGACTAAAACTATATAATGTAAGGGATCAACTTTAATTAAATGATCTTATATTGTTGGGTCAATCAGAAAAAAACACTTGTTACGTCGGGCTGATGACGTTAAACCAAGCACTTTGTGGGAGGTACCCCATAGTTAATAGTGTGTTTCAATTTTGAATATTATGTTGTTGTGTTTGATTAATGATTTAATGATGATTCTAAGACCTTAATAGTTGACTTAGACATGTTAGAATGAGTATTTCGACGTTAAGCAGACATGTGCTAAATTAAGGAACGACACTTAAGCACCAACATTTGACGCTTAAGCACGGCAGTTAACAAACTGTACTAAATCAACTTTCTAGAAGTATTAAACATGGTTTAGTTGGTTTAAACGTGGGTTAGTGGTTTTGTGTTCCTAGGCTTGATTTAAGGCCTTTAAATAGTAAAGAATGAAGAGAATTCTCACCCAACTTCAATTTTCATCCTAAAGTCTAAATGAAGAGTGTGAGAACTTACAAAATATATTCTTAAAAGTTTGAAATGAAGAATGAAGAAGAAGCCATGAAGGGAAGGTTTGTTAGTCAAAGTACGCAAGAGTTATACAATGGTTTCCTAGCTGTTAGTATAGAAGGAATAGCGGAGAAGATCACAGAGATTGAGGTTAATGTGACTTGAATTGAAGCCAAAGTGAATGGGTCTAACACACATTTGGAGCATATTGAATGGTAACTTAAGATGCAATTTAGCCCTACAAGTTTAACAGAAGAAGCAAACAAGGCTATGTACTTGAAAAACAAATGGATTGAAGAATACTCAGATAAAGTTCTTCACCACCGTCCGTTCTATCACACTTATATTCCAATTACCCCAAGAGAAACAAATGGAAGTCTAAAATTTGTTCCACCAGAAGGAGAATGGAATTAAGCTCTTGTTGACCTCATTTTTTGTTGAGGATTAGTTTTTTCTTCTTTAGTAGCCTAAGGTCTAGCTATAGGACTTTCCTATTGACTATCCTTAGAAAACTAGAAAAGGCACCCTCACCACTAGAAATTCCAAACTCTTCTTTACTTAACTTAAATTTTCACATATTGGTCATAACCTCTAGCACTTAGTAGGTAGGGTCACTATGAGGGAAACTCAAGATGAGTCACCCTTAGAACTGCTGGACTTTAAGGTTGACCATGGGTGTTGGTCTAGAGCTAAGGCACTCATTACACTCAATACACTTATCTGCACCCACAATCATTCACATCCTTGAACTCAAAATTCTAGCCTAGGTCCCTTGATCTTTTTGGGATACTCAGGTAGATGGTCCCTTAAACCTACCAGCCCTATGGCTATGGTTTGGCTAAGAACACTATGTAGAGGACCCAAAATGGGGTTTCCATTAGTCCAAGGCTTGTTTGTGATGGTTGGTACCTCAACGCTATCAAAGTACCCATCTTGGCCTTTTACCCCTAAAACACCCCCAAATTACCAAAATACCCCTCTTGGGCCCAAAATCCCAAAAATTCCAAAAAGTCCCAGAAAATCTCAATAAATCATAAATATTTCCAATTTCATATTCCTTAACTACCACATGACCCAATTTGGCCAATTTGATCATCTTTAATCAAAATCCCCAAATTTGTCAACTACCACATGACCCACTTTGGCCAATTTGACCATCTTTAACCAAAATCCCCAAATTGCTCTTAAAGACCCAAATTTCCCCAAATCCAACTCAAATGTCCATAAATTTGATCTCAATTGAGTTAAAGACCCAAATTTCCCCAAATCCAACTCAAATGTCCATCAATTTGATCTCAATTGACCAAAATCTCAATTTTAAACTCAAATTAACTTTTGATATGACTAAACTAAACCAAGCCCAAGCTTAATTAGCCCATGATTTGAGCCCAATTTTGATTTAGGTTGAAACCACAATTTAGACCATATGACCTAATCTTACCAAATTGTACCTATAGCCTAGTCAATTGGCCCAAATTGATGTTACAAAATCTTCATAACATTCCTACATATCCAAATCAACCATCAACTAGCTTTGGTGAAGCCTCAAATCCATTTGATTTTGGCCTAAATCCAAAATTTCCAAGTTTAGCCCCAAATTGGCTAAGTCCCCAAATTTCATCCAATTGATTACCTTAACCCCAAAATTGGCATCCAATTCATGTTGAAAGCTCTTCATGGGTTCTATATTGACCATTTACAAAAATCAATTTGGACTTAGCCCATGGCTAACCCAAGCTAGACCCAAGCCTAGCTCAACATGACAAAATTGATTAAAGTTCAGAATTCCCTTAAATTGACCCTTCAATTAAGCTCAAAACCACTTCCATTCTTCACCAAAGTTGTTCCTTATGAACATATACACCAAATGCAACAAATAATTGGGCCAATTTACATTGCTAGTCTAGAACAAACACAAGACTTGGTCATTTGCACCCATTTGGACCAATGCACTAAATGTGACCTAACCACCCAAAAGTCACCAAATTAACTCCATTACAGCCATTAATTGGACTTAGTGACCAGTCCAAACACCATGAAACCAAATAAATCAAGCCATGGACCAAAGGTCCCCTATATCAAGGGATATTATTTCCAAAAATGCATGTGCTTAAGATATCCTTACCAAAATTAGGTATTATTGCACCAAATTGCTGTGACATATTCCCCTAGGTTCCCTGAGCTCCTAGCCACCTCCAAAGCCGAAAAAGCTCAAAACTAAGTGCTTCTAGCCACCTCCATCAATTGGTCGGCCAGCGTAGTGGTTGGAAAAGCTCAAAACCAAGAGCCACCCCCATGGCACCTCACCCAAATCAAACCTAGAGGCCAGCTCAGCCAAATCAATTGATCGAGCTCCTCTGCCCTCCACCTAAGCACCACAATGAACCCAAGCCTATGCCCTAAGAGCCACTCCCAAGGCCCTTTTTATAAGAACTCACCTCCACGGCCATGGGAGTTGTGCTAAAATTTCATTAGTGAGTCCTCTCCAAACTTCACACAAAATTTCCATAAGATCCCCTCAGTGCATTCCAAATGTTTTCCCTCACCAATTTCCATTGCCAGAGCTCAATTTTGAGCTTGGAACCTTGTTGAAAACCAGGACAGAACCCAATACACCTCCACAATCCACCCAAACTCAAATTAACTCTACCAACACCTTTATAATAGTGAAAGAGGCCAAAGCCCCATAAAATCCCCCTTCCACAGAGCCTCTACCATAGCTCTAGACCAACACCCAAATCCAGCCGTGATCAAATTCATACCTAGGCCTTACACTAAGACCAGAGACTTAATCCGTAGCCTCTTTGGATCACAACAAACGTGTAGAGACCCTCTGATCGAAGCTTCACTTCTCAGAGCAAAGGTATAAAACCTCACATCATCCTGAGCCTATTTCAATTCTCCATTTAGTTAGGCTTAATTTAATTGCATGATTACCATATGGATGTGTTTGTCTGACTTAGACGAGTCCATAGGACCAAACCCGAGGTGATTTGGTTGAGTCTAGGCTGAGATCTTAGGGTTTTAGTATTGGCGGTCATGGGATCATTCTATCGGGGACGATGGCGGGGAGTTGTTTGATCGAGCGTGTATCAAATGGATGGATAAGATTGAGGCGGATAGCGCTTCGGGGCATAAACAGTGGGACGCGTGGCAGCTGACGTGGACGGTGGCGTCAAATAGGAGAGTGCCGCATGGATTTTTGGAGCTTATTAAGATTTAGTCAGCACACGCGGTTTAAATAGAAAAATAGAGCTTTTTCTATTTATTTAAACTCCCTAAACTTAAAAAATCAATAACTTTGTGTAAAAAAATCACAAAAATAAAATAAAAATACCCTCTTGCTCAGTGAATAGAGGAGAATAATTTAAAATAAATTTCAAGTCCATTTGTTGCATAAAATATTTTTAATTAATTAAATACTGGTTGGGATCATTTGATTCTCCATGCATATTGATACATCACCTTAGCTTGAAATTTTGGCATCTTGCAGCCTCTATTAAGGGAAACATCCTCTGATTTTTCCAAAGTTAGAGGAGGTTCCTATATAGAGAGCCATATTTTTCAAGTTCTTGCACATTATTTCCTTATAATAATCATGGAAATTAGCATATTGATTAGAAAATTCTAAGAAAATTTTGGAAGGTCCACCGTGACTAGAGAAGCTTTTGGAAAAAATTTTATAGGTTAAGTCATTTAAAATGCACTTAAATTTTACAAACACTAAATCACTAAAATAATTAATTTTCAAAAATATAAATATTTAAATCACTTGATTTTTTATCTCCGCTATGTAGAACTCACTATAAAAATTTCAAAATATTTTGAGTTCATTTGGTAACTTAAGTTGATTTTTATGGATAAATACCACTTTTGACACCTAAATAATTCTTAAAAATCAAAATACAACTCAAAAAAATTAAGAACTTAGTTTTTTGAGTTCTCTGTGATCAGGAATATTTTATAAAAATAAAATGATATTTAAATTAAAAACTTGATTTTTAGCCTATTTTAAATATTTAAAATAATTAAAAATTCATAAAAACACAAAATTAACAAAATTCATGGAAATGTTCTAAATTACTTCCTAATCACTTAAGCACAATTAGAATATTTTTCATGATTTTCTAAATAAAGATATTGAATTTCAAAGCTTAAATAAAATTTTTAAAGGCTAAAAATGAGTTTTCACTAAAATAATTCCAACAAATCAAAGAAAAATCAAAAAAATATAAAATTTGCTCTTATGAGTTCTCTAATCTCGGAGAGATTTTTCAAAGCACAAAACTTAATTTTCATAATTTAAAATATTTTATTTTTATTAAATAACCCAAAACTTAAAAAAATTATGGTAAATCACAAAGAATTCAAAAAAATATGAAATTTGGTCCAAAGGCTTCTCTAATCAAGTTAGGAATTTTCTTTGGAAAATCCAAGTTTTGTATGAAAATAATTATATAAAATAAATTAAATTCTTAAAAATAGCATTTTCTCCTCTGATGTCTTAATTGACCCATGGATGAGGTAGGATAAAAATTTTAAAGTCATTTGAATTGAATTTGACAAATTATGAAGTGTTAAAGCCTTAGGGGAAAATGTGTAATTTTGTAAATTTAGCCTTAATTAACATTTAGGCTTAAGTCAACGAGGGAATTGGGCAACCTCTGATCTTAATCAATTTATTTGATGATTGGAACACAAGAGGTTAATTGGTAGAAACCAAACTCACTTCCTTAATTAAGTTAATAAATTTCTAAATTATTAAAATTTGGAAGTTTATTAAAATTAAAGGATCCTAGACTTAGGGGTATGACTTTTGAAGTCAATAATTAATCTATTTAATACCCCTATTTTGATTTTCAAAAAAAAACCAAATCTTGAATCATTATCACTTGAAGCTTAACCTTCTCAAAACTAATTAAGACGCTCACCTAGGCCTTAACGGCTTAGTGGTGACTTAGGCAAAATCAAAATTGACTAAATGAGAATTAGAGAAATAAACATAACCTAATCAACATCCTTGAAACACCACTAAGCCTAATAAAAAAGTTTTGGCTAAATTTTCAGGTTATACCAACTTGCTGTTTAAGGAAATTCAATCGCATAATTTTCAAATTAAATGATAAATGATAATTACCCCTTTCTTAGGGATAATTAAAACATCAATGTTCACTGAGCATTAGAAGTATTCATAGGATGAAAAATTAAGCAATATAATAAGTTTAAATGGACTTGAGGCTTTTCACCAGTTGGTGAGAGGGAGGCATGGAACTGCTTCCTCCTACTAACTTGTTGGATACCTCAGAGGTCCATTATACTTAATATCTTTGCTCAATGAAATCATCTTTAATTAAACTTTTAAGGACTCACCAAAATACAATATAGAGTTAGGAAAACCACAAGAACCTTACTTTTCCTGCTCTTCATAAATGCTCTCACATGCATTTTTAAGTTTCAGGTGGTGGAACTAGAAGACTCGCCAGGTACGCTTTTACTGTTTATAGTACCGTCTTTCTTGTGCCATTTTCCTTACATGCTTTATGGTTACGTTGTTTCTTTTTATACTTGCATTTACCTACATGTATGAAAAAAACATATACTTACATGTTAACATAAACCAAGGCCCGAAGCCAAGAGTAAAATCAACCAAGATAAAATCCACCACCACAACATTCAAATTATAAAACAACTCAAACTTTAATCACAAACATCACACAAAACTACAATTGCAACTAAATTAAGATGTCTCAATCGGTTGATCGGGAATCCCTTGGATGAGGTAACCTACGGTTGCTAACGAGGCTTCCCATGGTTTAAATGAAATTATGAAACTCATTAAGTTTGGTTTAGTAAGTTCATTTGGACTAAGTGAATTCAATAAAAAGTAGTGGTGCCGGAATGAGTGAACCGTAGGTTCCTAACTCGACACTAAGTGAATCCAATAGAAAGTAGCGGTGTCGGAACGAGGGAACCGTAGGATCCTAACCGGTGTTCACCCATCAACTTTAACATGCCCTCATAAAATTTAAAGAACTTCAACCATAGGGCCACCTGATTTGACTTTATAACTTGACACACTAGAAAACTTTAACTCGTCGCGGCGAGGAGCTTGGAGCTAGAATGGTGGGCAGTACGGCCATCTTCAACAGCAAAACATGTCTTCCCCAGCTAAACCAATCTTACTTCCTTATATAAAAACTACAAAAGCCATAGGACTTCGAGGTTGCTTGCTTATGCAATGTAAATCCCCACCTTATCTTTAGGCCTTTGTATAGTCTTGTTATACAATATAAGCCTTAACCCGTCTTAGGATAACGAGGTTGTTGTCAGTGACGACCTAAACCCTCACATCTTCCAAGTCATTTGTGTGATCACTTCACATGAATAAAAGCCCTAACTAATAAAATTGGCAGGGTGAAACACTTAAATATTTCTCCTCAAAATTGAAGCCAAACATAAGGATAGCTTGGGAAGTCAACGAGGTTTTCCTCTGGATCCATGACATCTCCTTGTTCTTCCTCTTTTGGATTCTACAAAAAAATCTTCCAAATTTGAACCAATCCCCTTTCACACCTCTGCGTCCGATCTCATTGAAGAGTCCTACTCTTTAAAACTCCTTAAAGATATCTTTCACACCTCTACATCTGATCTCATTGAAAAGTCCTCCCCTTTGAAACTCCTTGAAGATAATATTCACACCTCTACGTCTGATTTCGTTAAAGAGTCCTACCCTTTGAAATTCCTTGAAGATAATCTTTCCACCTCTACGTCCGATTTTGTTGAAGAGTCTTACCCTTTGAAATTCCTTGAAGATAATATTTCTACTCTACGTCCGATTTCGTTGAAGAGTCCTACCCTTTGAAATTCCTTGAAGATAATATTTCTCATTTTATCGAGAGTTTTCTTAGGTGACTTTGGTCATTTAAGATGTAATTAACTATAGGGGCTTACCCTGATTTCGTTGAAGAGTCCTACTCTTTGAAATTACTTGAAGATAATATTTCCTGATTTTTATCATTGAAAAGTCCTACCCTTTGAAACTCCTTGAAGATAATATTTCCTGATTTTTATCGAGAGCTTAGGTGACTTTGGTCATTTAAGATGTAATTAACTATAGGGGCTTGCCCTTATAGGAAGCATGCCCCAACCCAGCTTAATATAAACCCTATTTAATCTTTTATATTAAATAAGGGAACTTGTCGGCAAATATAAAAGTTTCGCAGACCAAACAGACGTCATACTTTCCTTAATTTTTTTTATCAAGCCTCATCCTCAAGTCTTGTGTTTATCCTTTGGGATAGATACATGATTTGAGGTACAATGCTCTTAAATTTTAAACAATGAAAAATATGGGGTTAGCTGATTTCATATTTCAATGTACTTCCGAAGCGGGCGACAAGATTTCCATTCCGACGACCGACAGCTTCTTACGGGCAACACCCCACAAAACCCCCAAACTAGCGCTGACAGCTTCTGGAGACTCCGCTTGAGACATGCTTTTATCTTTATATAAATCAAGAAATATTTTTTGCACACATCGGTAATGTGTTCATGTTCCTCTTGGACCAAATTACCCTTCTTCTGTTGGCATAATTTACCCATTTCTATCTTAGGAAAGTACAGTTAACTCCTTGGACTTCAGGACTAGCTGTTCAACCATCTTCGAACAGAGGGGTTCAGATGGCCATTAAGGACTCTTTGAGTTTTCCTGTGGGGTTGGACCTCCACTAGGTGTGTCGGTGGACTAGTTCCGCCTGGGCATTTTCTGCCACTAAATAGGTCCCGCACTAGGTCCTAAAATATTTCACATCTCACTTCCAAATTTAATTTTCTATTTCGCAAATTAAACCAAATCGTGTTGTGCTGCACGCACTTTGAAATTTTCTTACATTAATTAAATTTTTCTTAAACAAGATTTTAAATACCTATAAATTAAGACTCGCCCAGTCTACAAATCAACCTCTACTTTCAGTGCTTGCACTAAAAAGTACAAGGTTTTTGGCCATATAGCTAACCCTAAAACTTTCTGCTTTAAAGCCCTCTACAACGGCCTACCCAACGGTGACCTTTTCCTGCAACATGCGAACGGACCACAACGCCCGCAACATCGCTCCTAACATCATGTTTTGAGTTGGATTTGAAGACCTCGAGGTCATCCTCAAGAAAGCCCCGTTCGTGGTGATGAAGATCACCTCTCCAAAAATGCAAGAGCCGTCTGCAGAATTCTGTTTGAACTGCCTTCAAGACTTCCCTGCCTGCAAAAAGGCTAAAGCTACTGCCTTCGCAAAGCTACTACCGTCGTGGCACCCGTCAAACCTGCTATCCCTGCTGCTGCTAAGGGGGAAAGAAGTGATGATAGTTGAGGATCGACTGAGGGATTAACTTTCCTACCACCCATGTTTAAAATAGGGTCAAGCTCAAGGACTGTACCACTAGTCTGAACTCAAAGGAGGAACTGCAATAGAAGAGTTCAGAGAGCCATTAAAGCCCAAGCTCCTGAAAAGACACCCGTTGAGGAGGAGCCTCACAAGTTGAAGAAGTGTTACCAGAAATTTATCCACTCCTGTGAGGAAGTAGATTCCATCCTCAGAAAGATACCAATGGATATGAGAGTATACGAAGGGTCGCTGCCACATTATCACCACTTCATGGACGTGGTAAGGAGGGAAAGAAGTTCACTCCTATCACTCAAGTTAGCGCAGTTTTCAGAAGACTTGCTACCAAAGAAGGATGTTCAGTTAGCGAGTTACTTAAATGAGTGGGAGATGCAATTTCTCCTCGCATGAAGAGGGCAATTTTGAAGGGCATCAAGTCCGCCAGACAGTCCCACAAAACAGCTGGGGTGCCACCTACCCGCATCCTTGTTTGGGGAACAGAGTTGATACCACAGTGATTACTACTGATCATACTACCACCAGAACCATAGGTCATCGACCGGTTAAGTCAAGACTGGGTCTGAAGATCTTACCCGTCATTCCTGTAATCCCAGAGATAAAGACAAAGCGATTACCTGACACTGTAGCCGGTCTACACCACGGGGAGCATACCTTCCCTCGACATCCCAATGTTTCTACTAAGACGCTCCATCCTGAGACATTATCATCGAAAAAGAAGAGGGTATGTGTACCCAAGGTCGATGCACCAATAAATTTTAGTGAGCATGCAAGACAGGAAGTAAAACCAGTGCCTGAGATATCTGACATCATTGCGACAGTAGCCAGCGAGATGGAGGAATAAGTAGGGGATGTCCATCAGGGTCCTCCAGATCTTAAAGTAATCAAGGAATCAATAATTGAAGAGAAAGTAGAGAAACTCGGGATTAAGGTTTCCGAGTTAGCTCGAGAGCACGGAGTTTCCGTCAATAGTGACAATGAAGATTTTAATTACAGTGATTACCTTGAGGAGGATTTCATGGATGTCCATGTTATTGAAACCAGAGCTACCACATCTGTGTGCGAGGCTCAACCTCACACCAAAGAGAACGCCGTAGATGAGCTGCGTAAGGTTATCCTCCTAAGGGATGAGCAAGTCAATCTATTGGAGAAAAGAATAGAAGAGATGACTGCAGCTATGACCGCCATGGCCACCATTTAGGGGCAATCACAAGCACTGAGATTGGCTTCTCCAGAAATTAATCAGCCAGAAATCATACACATCACAAACGAAAGAGGAGAGGCTACTTCAGCAGACAAAGATGAACAACCAAAGAAAGATTCTCCATCAAGTGACATGCTAGAAAAGGAGTTTAAGCAATTGGTTGAATAAGTGTGGGACGCCATAGCCCAATCCAACGACATTACATCAATTTTAAAGGGTTTACCTTACCCAGAGAAGTTTGATGTCGTACCTTTCCCCAAGGGTTTTGTGGCCCCAAATTTAAGATATTTGATGGGACTAGAAATCCCAGACAGCACATAGCACATTTTCGAGCCAGTTGTGGCAACACGAGGAATAATGAAGCTCTACTCTGCCAACAATTCGTCAGCAGCTTGTTAGGATTTGCTTTCGGCTGGTACGCTGACTTGCCTAGAGGGTCAGTTAAAACATTTTCTGAATTGTAACAGTTATTTGTGAAAAGATTTGTCGGGGTGCAACATCATGTGTCTATTGGAGAGCTCATGATGGAGAAGCAAAAGTCTAGTGAAATTTTGGTAGACCATATTTTGAGGTATAGAAACCTTAGCATGAAATGTGAACTGCAACTACAGAAATATTAAGCGATTGAGATTCTACTGAAAAACATTCATGGGCCAGTAGCATTCATGCTTAAGGGACTCACCATCAAATCTTTTGAGAAGCTACTCAGCAAAGCCAGCAGTCTTCAAGAAGAAATGAAGCACATGGAGCCACATGAAAAGGCTAAGGTGACCAGAGTCTTCGAAAAGAAATCAGTAGTCACGACTGTGGACAAAGGAAAGTAGCCGATAAAGAAATATGTAGAAGTAAATCACCAGTCTTCATCATAGTACTCTCAGAAATAGAGCAGTCAATCCAACCAACGGCCACCTCAGGAGGGACTACCTCAAACAGTAGATAAAAGAATATCCCTGTTAGAGCGACAGAAAGTTGTGTATTCTTTCAAGGATGAAGCCATACCTAAAATATTCAAGAGTCTGATGAAGAAACTTGTTTACTCCTTCAAAGATGAAGCTGTACCTAAAATATTCAAAAGCTTGATGAAGAAATCAAGAATTCAAACTACCTGATCCAAAGAAACCCGAAGAGGTGGATAAGAAGAATGAACCAAATTATTGGTCATACCACCGGTTGCTTGGGCACACTATAGACAAGTGTTTTGTCTTTAAGGACTGACTCTAAAAGAACCTCAAGGAAGAGAACATTACAATCCCGAAAGAATGTTTAAAAGAACCTGAAAAAGGTTCCACAAACATCATTTCGGTCGAGCCAATCTCGCTAATTGATCTGTATACTATAACAGATGGATGAAGTAAAACTTTGGATGAACTCAAGAGGGTCCTTAATCACATACATGATTCATCAAAACAAGCTTCAACAAACACCGAAGAAGGATGGAATGAGGTATGGAGTAGATCATCTAAGAAGATACTGAACAAGATCCACTCTGCATCAAAACAAGCCTCTATTCAGAGTCCGCAACATACCAAGCCCGAGATGAAGGTTTCATCAGGAGATCAGTCATTGTCAAGGATAAAGAACAAGAAGAAGAAAAGCGTCACTGCCAAAATTGATAGCACGGGGGGTAGTATAGGGGCTACCTCTACTAGATTGGTTGTCTCAGATTTGGGGAGGAAAATCCTCAAACCCTTGACTTTGTATGATTATCTTTTTATCCCTCTAGGGTCTTATGAATATAATGATTGTGATTTTGGCTACATTTTGACTGTTTCTAGTGATAATATAACTGATTATGAACAATCTATCTGCGATCTCGATTCCCAAAATGATCCTCAAATCGTACTCGAGTCTGATGAACTCGTTGTCAAGTCCAAAGAAGACATCAATGATATCGCTTACGACAGCACCAATAACGAGGAGCTAACTCTTGAGCGTCATGGTACACCATTTGCCATCAACTTAGATCTTTCCGACGGAGAGGAAAAGACACTGGAAGATTTAATAATGATATCTCAAGGAGAGGAAATAATGGAAGTTAACTTAAGGAGCGAAAATGTGTTACCACCAAGAACAGCTCCAACAGACAAAGGAAAACAAATAATGACTCGAGAAGAGATACCCTCACCTCCACTAGTGGAAGAACCACATATTTAAGATAAAATTGGAGGATCCTAAAAAGTAGACTACAACGTGCTAGCTCATCTTAGGAAGTTGCCTGCCCGACTAAGCATCTGCGATGCTCTGATCTTGTCAGAGGAGATGAGAGAATCTCTGGTTGCTGCTTTGTTGGATCCTGAAATTTTCTTAGCTCAGTTGGCTAGCACATCCTCAGATGAAGTTTGCTCATTGAAAGAATAGCATGGGGTAACCTTCACAGACAAAGACTTGTTTCTTGGTACCGCCGACCACAATCGTCCGCTCTACATCTCTGTCAACATCGACAGATTTGTGTTATCCAGAGTTTTAGTGGATCCTGGAGCATCTCTTAACTTGATGAGCCTACGGACATTGGCCTATTTGGATATTGAAGCTCAAGAGCTTACTGCCTATTTGGATATTGAAGCTCAAGAGCTTACGGCCGATAAAATGATGTTAAGAGGATTCAATCAAAAGGGAGAAAGAGCCCTTAGATCGATTACATTACTTATGAAGGTTGGAGAACTCGTAACAACAACTAAATTTCATATCATCAACACCGAGACTTCTTTTAATGCTCTATTGGGTCGACCATGGATTCATGAGCACAACATGGTTCCATCATCTCTACATCAGTGCATCAAATATCGCAATGATGGTCAAGAAAATTGTATCAAGGGAGATCAACAATCATTTTCAGTGCATGAAGTTGGTATCCATGAAGATGCTGCCTACTACGCGCCTCCAAAGAAGATTGTCTTCTTGCGTGAGATTTTGACAAATAAAGATGAAGATTCAGAAGAATCACGAAGAGGAGGCCAAACAACTTCGCTTCAACAACCATCTACCACTCCCTTACAATAAGTTGGTGGAGGTTCTTCTAGTTCACGCACCCGAGGTCGAGGCTGGGGACGTGGACGAGGAAAGATCAATTTAATTGTTGAACAGACTGGGTCGACCATCAATATTGGTGATGAAGGCCATTCTGAAGATGAGATAATGATTACAAGACAGAAAAGACCTCAGTATGAGATATTCCTAGAAGATACAGAAAAGAATGAATATGAAACAATGTATGATTAGATAAACCACTATGTGAATGCTATGACCTCTTACTCTGATTCTCCCTCAAAAGGTCGAGATGATAAACCACTATGTGAATGTTATGACCCTTACTCCGATTCTCCCTCAAAAGGTCGAGAGTTTAGGGGTCAAGGAAGTCCGTAGTGTTGGTTCAAAGCCGATCAAATTTTACCATGCTTCTACCTCTATTGTAAGTCCGTAGTGTTGGTTCAAAGCCGATCAAATTTTACCATGCTTCTACCTCTACTGAGCTTGGAAAACATGTAAATTTGGATGTTGATTCTAATGAATTAATGGAATTGCCTTTTGATTATCTGGCCTTGTGTTCAAAAGTTAATTCAACAGGGACACTTACCAAAACAAATGTCGAAAGATAAATTTTAAGTTTTTGAAAAACTATGGAATGCTAAAAGTTGAACTCCTAATTCAAAAGAAGGTCTTGGATTTGGTACAGTCGGACCAGTCGATGATTCCAAATTTTGCATGGTTATTACTAATGAGTCTCAGAAGAGGATTGCCTCGATGTAGAGGATGACTCTACTAATCAACCAATAGAAGATGCTCCCCCAAAAAGAGGATTGCCTCGATGTAGAGGATGACTCTACTAATCAACCAATAGAAGATGCTCCGCCAAAATTTTGCATGGTTGTTACTAGTGAGTCAGAAGAGGATTGTCTCGATATAGAGAATGACTCTGCTGATCAACCAATAGAAGATGCTCCGCCAGAGAGGAAATTAAATCTACTATCGATGAATTGAAAGAGATTAACCTCGGGACTGAAGAACGACCCTGGCCAACATTTATAAGTTCTCTACTTGATGACGAAGAATCTGCAAAATTGGTCAAAAAATTAACAGAATTCAAAAATTTCTTTGCATGGAGCTACGATGAAATGCTAGGACTTAGTAGAGGTTGCAGTCCATAAACTTGGGGTGGACAAGAATATAACCCCAGTAAAACAAGCTCACAGGAGAATGCGTTTTGAAATAGAACAACAAGTAATCGCTGAAGTAAAGAAGTTGATAGATGCCAACTTTGTTAAAGAGGAGCAATACCCCATGTGGTTAGCCAATGTTGTACCTGTTAAGAAGAAAAATGGACAGATCCACATTTGTGCCAACTTCAGAGATTTAACTTGTTAAGAAGAAAAATGGGCAGATCCGTGTTTGTGTCGACTTCAGAGATTTGAACAAGGCATGGACGAGTTTCCACTACCTATACCAGAGATGATGGTGGATATCGCTTCAACACATGAGATTTTTAAGAAAAATGGACAGATCCGCGTTTTTGTCGACTTCAGAGATTTGAACAAGGCATGTCCAAAACATGAGTTTCCACTACCTATACCAGAGATGATGGTGGATATCGCTTCAACACATGAAATTTTCTCTTTCATGGATGGATCATCGGGATACAACCAAATCAAGATGCCTCCCAAGGATGCAGCGCTTAGAGCTTTCAGAACACCGATTGGACTTTTCTGCTACACAGTGATGACGTTCGGCCTAAAGAACATCGAGCAACATATCAGTGTGCAATGACGAAGATTTCTGATGACCTCATTCATAACCAAGTAGAATGCTACGTGGATGATATGGTTATTAAAAGTAAATAGAAAATAAACCATTTGTACGATTTGAGGATCATGTTTGAACGGTTACGATGATATGACCTTAAAATGAATCCCTTAAAGTGCGCCTTTGGCGTTACCTCCGGGAAATTTCTAGGATTCGTTGTCCGTCATCGGGGAATCGAGATTGACCCAGATAAGATTAAAGCAATCTTGGAAATGCCTCCTCCTAAAACCATGAAACAACTACGTTCCTTCCAGGGGAATTTTACATATCTGAGATGCTTTATTTCTAATATCTAAGGTAGGTGTCAGCCTTTCTCGACATTAGTTAAAAAGGGTGCCAAATTTATTTGGGAAGAGAAATGCCAGCGGGCCTTTACACCTCCTGTTTTAGCAGCCCCTATCCCAGGAAAATCTCTGATACTTTATACTGCGGCCTTAGATGACTCTCTCGGAGCCCTCTTAGCCTAAGTCAATGATGAGGGTAAAGAAAATGCACTCTACTACTTGTGTCATCGTCTGATACCAACGGAGATAAGGTATCCACCTATTGAGAAGCATTGTCTGACATTAATTTTCACAGATCAAAAGCTTAGACATTACATGCTTTCTCATAAGATTACCCTAATTTCGAAAGTTAATCCATTGCAATATCTGAAGACCCGACCAACACTCTTCGGACGTTTGGTAAGATGGTCAATGATCTTATTGCAATTTGAAATAACTTTTGATCCCCTCCTAGCTATCAAGGGACAGATACTAGTAGACTTTCTCGCTGCACACCCACTACCGGCTGGGTCCTCTCTCAACGACAAGTTACTCGATGAGCGAATACTACAAATGGAATTTTCTAGTGCGCAGCACTGGAAAATGTACTTCGATGGTGCGTCATCAGCCAGGAAAGATAAAGGATGAGGCACTGTTATACCAGGTAAAGCAGGGATCAGTTTGATCTTTATTATGCAAGATAATCGTATGTTGAGGTTCTCATACCACCTGACAGAGTCATGCACCAACAATGAAGTAGAATAGGAAGCTTTAATCACTGGATTAGAATTGGCAATCTCAATGGATATAACGAACATTGCCATTTATGACGACTACCAACTTGTCATCCAGCAAGTCGTCGGACAATACTGAATTCTGAAACCAAGATTAGCAAAGTACCATCAGTACACAATAAATCTCCTGGAGCAGATTCCTAAGGTGACTTTCTACCAAATTCCCCGGGGAGATAATGCCCATGCCGACACTCTAGCAAAACTCCCTAAGGAAATGGCGTGTCCCCAGGAAGATTCTATAGAAGTCACAGTGCAAGGAAGACAAGCCTTGTCTTGAAATGACTTCGAAACTCTACACAAGCTTGGAAAAGAAGAAACAATAAATACAGTTGCAGACATCAACAACGATTGACGCAAGCCATTAATAGAATATTTGCATGCTAGAAAGCTTCCAGAAAATAGGTTTGAGGTTCACCACATCACAAGAAGGGCTATGTCTGACGCTCTGGTAGGAAATGTTCTCTACAGAAGATCATTCGACCAGATGTGGCTACGGTGTTTGAGCAGAGCCGAAGCACAGAATATTATCAAAGAGGTACATGCTGGATTGTGTGGCGCTCACTAGTCAGGACCGAAAATGAAAATGAAGATCAAAAGACTAGAGTATTATTGGCCAGCAATGATGTCCGACTTCATGGATACAACCAGAAGATGTCACCAATGCCAAGTGCATGGGGTGGTCGTACACCAGCCTCCAAATGTACTGCACCCAACTATTGCCTCGTGGCCATTCGAGTGTTGGGGCACAAACATAATAAGTCTGATAGACCCTCCGTCTTCCAAGGGACACATCTTTATACTTGCTGCTACAGATTACTTCTCAAAATTGGAGAGGCAGTACCGTTACGAGAGGTTGCGGCACAACACGTCCTTCAATTTTTCAAAAGCCAAATCGTCTACGATTTTGGAGTACCCCAAAGAATAATCTCTGACAATGGGACAACTTTCAAAAGTACAAAGATCAACAGTTTTTTTAGAAGACATGGGATAGATTAGAGATATTCTACGATTTACTATCCCAGAGCAAATGGCCTGGCTGAAGCTTTAAACAAGACACTGGTACTGATTTTGAAGAAAACACTGGATGAAAATAAAAGGGATTGGCACAACAAACTATTAGAAGCCTTGTGGGCCTATCGGATGACTTTCAGGACTCCCACTCAGTGTACACCCTATATGCTCCTGTATGGAGCCGAGGCCGTGCTACTGCTAGAAATCCAGACACCATCTCTCAAAGTCGCCGTTGCCAATCAACTCACAAAGGAATAAAGCACAAAACTCAGACTTGAAGAACTGGAGAGTCTCAAGGGAAAATGATTAGAAGCACAAAAACATTTGGAGCTCTACCAGGCGAAGATGGAACAAGCCAATGATAAATTGGTCCGCCCAAGGACATTCAAAGTTGGTGACCTCGTGCTTGTGCGCAAAAGACCTATTCATGCACACCGCAAAATAGATGGAAAATTTGAGCCAACTTGAGAGGGACCGTTTGTTGTTGAGAAGGTCTATATAAGAGGAGCTTACCATTTAGTGGATTTCCAGGGCAAAAAACCCATGTTACCGATAAATGGACGATACCTGAAAACCTTTTATGCAACTTGATGCTGCTCAATGTTGCTTGCCTCTACTTTCTTTGAAACTTTGAAACTTTGATTGTTTTAGGGTTATCTATGTGGCCAAATGTCTATGACCGGGTCCAAATTTTGTAAATTAACCTCATTATAATGAATATTTTGAGAAATTTCCTGAACTTCGCACGTTCTCCTTTCTACTTTTGAATTTAAATACCATACCAAATTAAACGAAACTCGCACATAAAATGAATAATCCTCCTCACCAAGACAAACTAAAATTTATTTTAATAAATACTTTGTTTTGTTCTTTTTCATGCCAAGCTTCAGCCCACTGACATTTTTCCAGTCGACTGCAGAAAAAAGTAAGGACAGAGGCTGATCTTTGCCTTCCACGACGGCTGGAACCTCCCACTGAATGAGGAGATGGCGCCGCAAGGAGGTGTCATAGATTTCAACGTGGATTTCAATCAAGTTGATATGGACTACGAGGGTCCTCTAATGGACATAGTCAGCAGTAAAGAAAAGGAGGGACTGCCTTCACTGTGAGGGTAACCACTCAGGACAATGTGTCACGCAAAGGTAAAAACGTGATAACGAAACAAGATCCGATGGAGGGGCCCAGCCGTCTGCCCTCCATGGTAGCCACTCCAGTAAGGGACCTGATAACTGCCCATAATGAACGATTACCGAATACTCCTCTCCATAGGACGCAACACAAAAATGCCAGCCGAAAGAAGCAGAGAGCCTTTCTGCGATAGGAACGCAAACGCTAGAGAGATGTGAGAAATTTTCTTACCCCCATTCTTGAGGGAAATATTTATGACCCAGATCTGAGAGAAACTTTTGTCATCCTGCCCACTACAGATGAAGAGTCAGGATTTGTGATAGAATCAGATGTGCTCCCAATTCCAGATATCTTATGCAGGGGTTGCCAAACATGCAACGTTGAGGTACCAGCCAAGACATCAGTCACGGGCACATTTGGAGAATGCTTGGATTGCAACGTTCTGCATCTACAACATTTCAGTACATTAGAAGAATACACTTCAAGCACCAACGAGTCTCAGACTCTAAACTTCACGACAGATGCTCGAAGGAAAGAATGCCCGCGACAGTTGCCAACCTCTGGTATGATTGAATACAACAAGATAAGTAGAATACAACAAGATAAGATAGATAACAAGATAAGAGAATTCGAGTTCTATAAAGAATTTCAGGGAAAGTTCATCAATATACTGGAAGGTCTGGAGCTATATACCAGGGGTTTTTTTTGAAAGCAATGATAAAAGCATTCAGGACTGCATCTTCGATTTTAGATACAGAGGTCAAGCGGGCCTTCTCATGGAAAGGACATATTCTGAGCTAAAGAAATGGATGAGGGGAAAGGGAAGAATCACCATCAAATGTGGCTGTTGCTACAACTTCACAAACGACAGATAGGGGAATTCACCTGGGATCCTCAGATACGACCAAGTGGATCCATTATCAACGATGATAAAATGGATGATCAAGAGAATGGTCAAGTGGAATATTCTACCTGTTACTTGCATTCCAACCAGTTGCATGAAGAAGCTGACTACATTCCCCCACACATCGATCATCATGATTTTGTGAGACCTTTCTGCATGGTCTCTTTCATGAGTAAAAGCAATATTCTTTTTGAAAAAGAAATTGTTGTTGTCGGCCCTGGTGAATTTAGATTAGCTGTGGAGGTTCCATTGCCAGTAGATTCAGTTTTGGTCCTGAAGGGCAATGGTGCAGACATTGTCAAGCACCTGCATTCCAGGTGTACGACACCGTAGGGTGTCTGTAACTTTTTGCAAGATGGATAACAGTAAAATACCATATCGATTCTAGTAGGACCCATAATTGGAGGAGTTGTTTCCGTACAAGCTGTGAGAAGGTTGTACATCTAAGTACATGCGAAGAGAACTCTCATCCTGGAGCATGAATTAGATTGTATGCTTGATCATGAGCTCAACATACCTGGCACAGAGGGTTCACTTTCTTTCTTTTAACAGCATTACATGCATTTGATATATTCAGTCTACGATGTACTCATAGCATGAGATGATTATCAATGTATTTCGACATGGATTACATAATGTACCTTTTGATGCGTTAGCCTACGTCTGATTTATGGCATCTTTTTTGGAGCAAATTAATGGAAATTTCACTCAAATTGCCTTTTTGTCAGTTACCTTTTTGTGTGATTGATGAAAGCCGCAAACCATGTGATGGTTCAGAATTTCAATGAACAAAGAATGAAAGAACAAATCTTCAATAATAAATAAAACATAAATAAAAAATAATCACAAATGAGTAAATAAAAAAATAAATTTCTTTTGAAAATCAACCAATTAAAATTAAAACTTTAAAAACATATTTTGAAAAATTAAATTTTGATAAAAATAACAAGAAAATAAAACAAACCTATTGAGTGGATTCTTCCATTTTCCAAATTTCCTACTCTTTGTTCGCGCAGCACAACCATCGTTATCTACACTAGCTTTCTGCACATCTGAGCAAAATTTCACATTCTACACAAAAATTCACAAACCTTTACGAATTTCCTTCAATAAGATCAAGCTTTTTCACATGATACATTTTTGTAAATTGAACGCTACTAATCCTCTTTTGAGAATTGACCTACATTTCACTTCTCATTTTTGAATCAGTCCTACATTTATGATTCATTACATTCGAGGTCGGTCCTTACATTTCGACACCCTTCTTCTGAGAATTAACCTACATTTCAATTCTTATTTCCGAATCAGTCCTACATTTCTGATTCATTACATTCGAGGTCGGTCCTTACATTCTGACACTCTCTTCTGAGAATTGACATACATTTCAATTCTCATTTTCACATTTCTGATTCATTACATTCGAGGTTGGTCCTTACATTCCAACGCCCTCCTTTGAGAATTGAACTACATTTCAATTCTCATTTCCGAATCAGTCCTATATTTCTGATTCACTACATTTGAGGTCAGTCCTTACATTCTGACACTCTCTTTTGGGAATTGACATACATTTCAATTCTCAGTCCTACATTTCTAATTCATTATATTCGAGGTCGGGCCTTACATTCCAACACTCTCTTTTGAGAATTTATATACATTTCAATTCTCATCTTCATTTTTCTGATTTGTTACATTCAAGGTCGTTCCTTACATTCCGACACTCTCTTTTGAGAATTGACTTACATTTCAATTCTCATTTTTGAATCAGCCCTATATTTTTGATTTATTACATTCGAGGTCGTTCCTTACATTCTGACACTCTCTTTTGAGAATTGACCTACATTTCAATTTCTATTTTCGAATCAGCCCTATATTTCTGATTTATTACATTCGAGGTCAGTCCTTACATTCCGACATTCTCTTTTGAGAATTGACCTACATTTCAATTCCCATTTTTGAATTAGCCCTATATTTCTGATTTATTACATTCAAGGTCGGTCCTTACATTCCGACACTCTCTTTTGAGAATTCACATACATTTCAATTCTCATTTAAGAATCAGTCCCATACTTCTGATTCACTACATTCGAGGTCGGTCCTTACATTCTGACACTCTCTTTTGAGAATTGATTTACATTTCAATTCTCATTTCTGAATCAGTGCTATACTTTTGATTCACTACATTCGTGGTCGCTCCTTACAATCTGACACACTCTTTTGAGAATTGACATGCATTTGAATTCTCGGTCCTACATTTCTGATTCATTACATTCCGACACTCTCTTTTGAGAATTGATATACATTTCAATTCTCAACTTTACATTTCTATTTTATTACATACGAGGTTGGTCCTTACATTCTGACACTCTCTTTTGAGAATTGACCTACTTTTCAATTCTCATTTTTGAATCAGCCTTATATTTCTGATATGTTACATTCGAGGTCGGTCCTTACATTCCTACACTCTCTTTTGAGAATTGACTTACATTTCAATTCTGATTTTTGAATCAGCCCTATATTTCTGATTTATTACATTCGAGGTCAGTCCTTACATTCTGACATTCTCTTTTGAGAATTGACCCACATTTCAATTCTTATTTTCAAATCAGCTTTATATTTCTGATTTATTACATTTGAGGTCGGTCCTTACATTCTGACACTCTCTTTTGAGAATTGACTGACATTTCAATTCCCATTTTCCAATCTACCCTATATTTCTGATTTATTACATTCGAGGCCGGTCCTTACATTCTAACATTCTCTTTTAAGAATTGACCTATATTTCAATCTCATTTGCGAATCAGTCCTATATTTTTATTCATTACATTCATGCTCAGTCCTTACATTCCGACTCTTCTTGTCATTTCGGAATTGATACTTAAATTTCAATTCCCACCTTGGGGTCAGCACTTATATACTGAAGCTCATCCTTTAGAAATTTCTAAAATTTTATAACTCAAAGTCCACTCCAATCCCCAGTGAGAGTCCCAACTTCTTGACTTAATCAAACAGTCAGCTGCTAATTCCCCAACAGAAACAAATCACACACACAACCCGACACATATTTCCGGGTCTGTTGACTTTTGATTTTGTATTTGTTTTTGTTGATCTCGTCGGTCAATGTAAATACACGCGGTGTGCCTGCCCAGCACACCCCACCTATTGGGGGTCCATTTGTTGACCTCATTTTTGGTTGAGGTTTAGTTTTTTCCTCTTTAGTAGCCTAAGGTGTAGCCATAGGACTTTCTTATTGACTATTCTTATAAAACTAGAAAAGGCACCCTCACCACTAGAGATTCCAAACTCTTCTTTACTCAACTTCAAGTTCCACATATTGGTCCTAACCACTAGCACTTAGTAGGTAGGGTCACTATGGGGAAACTCAAGATGAGTCACCCTTAGGACTACTGAACCTTAAGGTTGACCCTGGGTGTTGGTCTAGAGCTAAGACACTCACTACACTTATCTATACCCACAATCACTCACAGCCCTGACTCAAATTTCTAGCCTAGATCCCTTGATCTTTTGGGATACTCATGTAGATGGTCCCCTAAAATCCTAGCCTAGGTCCCTTGATCTTTTTGGGATACTCATGTAGATGGTCCCCTAAACCTACCAGCTCTAGGGCTATGGTTTGGCTAAGACCACTATGTAGAGGACCCAAAATCAGGTTTCCATTGCACCATGGCTTGTTGTGATGGTTGGTACCTCAACTCTACCAAAATACCCATCTTGGCCTTTTACCCCTAAAACACCCCCAAATTACCAAAATACCCCTCTTGGGCCCAAAATCTCAAAAATTCCAAAAATTCCTAAAAAATCTCAATAAATCCCAAATAATCCTAATTTCATTTCTCTCAACTACCACATGACCCAATTTCGCCAATTTGACCATCTTTAACTACAGATAATATTTCTCAAATCCAACTCAAATGCCCATCAATTTTACAATATCAAACCTAAACTCAAATTCACTTTTGATATGACCAAACTAAACCAAGTCCAAGCTTAATTGGCCCATGATTTGAGACCAATTTTGATTTAGGTCAAAACCCCAATTTTGACCATATGACCTAATCTTACCAAATTGGACCTATAGCCTAGTCAATTGGCCCCAATTGATGTTACAAAATATTCATAAAATTCCTACACATCAAAATCAACCATCAATTAGCCTTGTTGAAGCCTCAAATCCATTTGATTTTGGCCTAAATCGAAAATTCCCAAGTTTAGCCCCAAATTGGCTAAGTCCCCAAATTTCATCCAATTGATTGTTTTAACCCCCAAATTGGCATCTAGGGATATCAAGCTTATATATATAAAGTAGTATTTAAAAAGAATCTAATTGACTAAAAGGATACAAAGATTTATATCCAAGTAAAATATTGATTAAAGAAATAGAATAAAAATTATTAAATTAGATTCAAATGATGTTTTAATATAAACAATAATTTTTAAATCTTGCTCAAACCAATAAAAATTATTAAATTAGATTCAAATGGTGTTTTAATATAAATAATAATTTTTAAATCTTGCTCAAACCCTTATTAATTAAATTAGATTCAAATGATGTTTTAATATAAATAATAATTTTTAAATCTTGTTCAAACCCCTAAATTAGATTCAAATGATGTTTTAATATAAATAATAATTTTTAAATCTTGCTCAAACGCTTGTCGTCTTATGAATTAGATTCAAATGATGTTTTAATATAAATAATAATTTTTAAATATTGCTCAAACCCTTATTTTCTTATGTCTTTTGGCTACATGGTTAGGGTTATTAAAAGGACTCTTTGTTCGTGAACAGCTCGTGTTTGGTTCGTTAAGCAAACGAGCCGAACACGTACACACTTTTTTAGCTCGAAATATAAACGAGACGAAAACGAGCTGAGTATGGCTCGCTCGTGTTCGGCTCGTTTACACCCCTATTGGCATCCAATTCATGTTGAAAACTCTTCATGAGGTCTCTATTTACCATTTACAACAATCAATTTGTACTTAGCCCATGGCTAACCCAAGCTAGACCCAAGCCTAGCCCAACATGACCAAATTGATTAAAGTTAAAAATTCCCTCAAATAGACCATTCAATTGAGCTCAAAACCACTTCCATTCTTCACCAAAGTTGTTCCTTATGATCATCTACTCCAAATGCAATAATTAATTGGGCTAATTGACATGGCTAGCCTAGACTAAACCAAAGACTTGGTCATTTGCACCCATTTTGACCCATGCACTAAATGTGACCTAACCACCCTAAAGTCTCCAAATTAACTCCATCACAGACATTAATTGGGCTTGTGACCAGTCCAAACACCATGAAACCACCTAAATCAAGCCATGGACCAAAGGTCCCCCAAATCAAAGGATATTATTTCCAAAAATTCATGTGCTTAAAATATCTTTATCAAAATTAGGTATTATTGCACCAAATTGTTCTGACATATTCCCTTGGGTTCCCTGAGCTCCTAGCCACCTCCCCCTGACCGGCTGGCCAGCCTAGTGGCCGAAAAAGCTCAAAACCGAGAGCCACCCTCATGGCACCTCACCCAAATCAAATCTAGAGGCTAGCTCAGCCAAGCCAATTGATGGAGCTCCTCTGCCCTCCACCTGAGCACCACAATGCACCGAAGCTTATGCTCTGAGAGCCACTTCCATGGCCTTTATTATAAAAACTCACCTCCACGGCCATGGGAGGTGTGCTGAAATTTCCTTAGCGAGACCTCTCCAAACTTCACACAGAGCTTCCCTAAGATCCCCTCAGTGCATTCCAACTGTTTTCCCTCACCAATTCCCATTATCGGAGCTCAATTTTGAACTTGAAACCTTGTCAGAAACCAGATTAGAACCCAATACACCTCCATAGTCCACCTAATCTCAAATTAACTCTACCCACACCTTCACAATGGTGAAAGAGGCCAAAGCCCGATAAAATACCTATTCCAAAGAGCCTCTACCATAGCTCTAGACCAACACCCAAATTCAGTCGTGATAGAATTCATACTTAAGCCTTACACCAAGAGCAAAGACTTAATCCCTAGCCTCTTTGGATCACAACGATCGTGCCAAGACCCTCTGATCGAAGCTTCACTTCTCAGAGCAAAGGTATAAAATCTCACCTCATCCCGAGCTTATTTCGATTCTCTATTTGATTAGGCTTAATTTAATTGCGTGATTACCGTATGGATGTGTTCATCTCACTTAGACGAGTCCATAGGACCAAACCCGAGGTGATTGGGTTGAGTATAGGCCGAGATCTTAAGGTTTTAGTATGGATGGTCACGAGATCATTCTATCGGGGATGATGATGGGGAGTCATTTAATCAAGCGTGTATCAAACGGATGGAGGAGATCGAGCTGGATAGCTCTTCGAGGCATAAACAGTGGGACGTGTGGCTGCTGGCATGGACGGCAGCGTCAAATTAGAGCACGCCGCATTGAGTTTCGGAGCTGCCTAGGATCCAGTCAGTACGTGCGGTTTAAATAGAAAAATAGGGCCTTTTCTATTTATTTAAACGCTTTTCAAAAATCCATAACTTTGTGTAGAAAAATCACAAAAATAAAATAAAAATACCCTCTTGCTGAGTGAATAGAGGAAAATAATTTGGAATAAATTTCAAGTCCATTTGATGTATAAAATATTTTTAATTAATTAAACACTATATGGGATCATTTGATTCTCCATGCATATTGATACATCACCTTAGCTTGAAATTTTGGCAAGTTGTAGCCTCTGTCAAGGAAAACATCTTCTGGTTTCTCCAAAGTCAAAGAAGGTTCCAATACAGAGAGTCAAGTTCTTGCACATTATTTCCTTAAAATAATCATGGAAATTAGCATATTAATTAGAAAATGCTAAGAAAATTTTGGAAGGTCCACCATGACTAGAGAAGCTTTTGGAAATAATTTCATGAGTCAAGCCATTTAAAATGCACTTAAATTTTACAAACACTAAATCACTAAAATATATAGTTTTGAAAAATATAAACATTTAAATGACTTGATTCTTTATTTTTACTGTGGTTTATGATCCAGAAGCTCACTATAAAAATTTCATAATATTTTGAGTTCATTTGGTAACTTAAGTTGAATTTTAAAGATAATACCACTTTTGATACCTAAATGATTTTTAAAAATCAACATACAAGAAAAAATTATGAAACTTAGTTTTTTGAGTTCTCTGTGATCAGGGATATTTTATAAAAATAAACAAAATTATGAAACTTAGTTTTTTGAGTTCTCTGTGATTAGAGATATTTTATAAAAATAAAATGATATTTAAAATAAAAACTAGATTTTTAGCCTATTTTAAATATTTAAAATAATAAAAAATTCATAAAAAACACAAAAATAAAAAAATTCATGGAAATGTTCTAAATTGCTTCTTAATCACTTAGGAACAATTAGAATATTTTTCTAGATTTTATAAATAAAGATATTGAATTTCAAAGCAAATTTTTAAGGCTAAAAAATGAGTTTTCACTAAAATAATTCCAATAAATCAAAGAAAAATCAGAAAAATATAAAATTTTCTCCGCTGATCTAGGTATACCTCCAGTAAAAATTTCAAGGGATTAGGATTTACCTTGGTCAAGTTAGGAATGTTCTTTGGAAAATCCTTTTTTGCATTAAAATAATTATATAAAATAAATTAAATTCTGAAAAATCACATTTTCTCCTTTGATGTCTTAATTGATCCATGAATGAGGTAGGATAAAAATTTAAAAGTTATTTGAATTAAATTTGACAAATTATGATGTGTTAAAGCCTTAGAGGGAAAATGTGTAATTTTGTAAATTTAGCCTTAATTAACATTTAGGCTTAAGTCAAGGAGGGAAATGGGCAACCTCTGATCTTAATCAATTTATTTGATGTTTGGGCTTAAGTTAAGGAGGGGAAATGGGTAACCTCTGATCTTAATCAATTTATTTGATGCTTGAAAGCAAAGGGGTTAATTGGTAGAAACCAATCTCACTTTCTTAATTAAGATTAATAAATTTCTAAACTAAAGGGGTTAATTGGTAGAAACCAATCTCACTTTCTTAATTAAGATTAATAAATTTCTAAATCAAAGGGGTTAATTGGTAGAAACCAATCTCACTTTCTTAATTAAGTTAATAAATTTCTAAATTACGATCATGGACTTAGGGGTATGACTTTTGAAGTCAATAATTAATCAATTTAATACCCCTATTTCGATTTTTAAGAAAATTCAAATTATGAATCATGACCACTTAAAGCTTAACCTTTTCAAAACTAATTAAGACACTCATTTACAAATTATGAATCATGACCACTTAAAGCTTAACCTTTTCAAAACTAATTAAGACACTCACCTATGATCATGAATCATGACCACTTGAAGCTTAACCTTTTCAAAACTAATTAAGACACTCACCTAGGCCATTGCTTAGTGGTGACTTAGGCCAAATCAAAATTGACTAAATGAGGATTAGAAAAATAAACATAACATAATCATCATCCTTGAAACACCACTAAGCCTGATTAAAAATTTTGGCTAAGTGTTCAGGTTACACCAATTTGCTCTTTAAGGAAATTCACTCTCATAATTTTAAAATTAAATGATAAATGATAATTACCCCTTTCTTAGGGATAATTAAGACATCAATTTTCTCTGAGCATTAGAAGTATTCACAGGATGAAACATTAAGAAATTATAATAAGTTTAAATGGACTCGAGGCTTTTCACTAGTTGGTGAGAGGGAGGCATGGACCTGCTTCCACCTCCTAACTTGTTGGATACCTCAGAGGTCCATTAAACTTAATATACTTTGCTCATTGAAATCATCCTTAATTAAACTTTTAAGGACTCACCAAATTGTAACATAGAGTTAAAAAACCACCAGAACTTTACTTTTCCTGCTCTTCATAAATGCCCTCACATGCATTTTTAAGTTTCAAGTGGTGGAACGAGAAGACTCGCTAGGTACGCTTATACAGTTTATAGTATCATCTTTCTTGTGCCCTTTTCCTTACATGCTTTATGCTTACATTGTTTCTTTTTATACTTGCATTTACCTACATGTATGAAAGTAACATAAACTTGCATGTTAACCAAAACTAAGGACCGAAGCCAAAACTAAAATCAACCAGAATAAAATCCACTGCCACAACATTCAAAATATAAAACAACTCAAAACTTAAGCACAAACATCACACAAAAGTACAAGTGAAACTAAATTAAGATGTCTCTATCGGATGATCGGAAATCCCTCGGAGGAGGTAACCTACGATTGCTAACGAGACTTCTCATGGTTTAAATGAAACTATGGAACTCATTAAGTTGGGTTTAGTAAGTTCATTTGGTCTAAGTGAATCCAATAGAAAATAGTGGTGCCGGAACAAGGGAACCATAGGATCCTAGTCGGTGTCGCTCTATTCAACTTTAATATGCCCCCATAAAATTTAAAGAACATCAACTATAAGGCCACCTGATTTGACATTATAACTTGACACACTAGAAAACTCAAACTTGTCGCGGCAAGGAGCTTGGAGCTAGCATGGTAGGCATCACAGCCATCTTCTACAGCAAAACCTGTCTTCCCCGGCTAAACCAATCTTCCTTCCTTAGATATAAACAACAAAAGCCATAGGACTTCGAGGTTGCTTGCTTATGCAATGTAAATCCTCACCTTGTCTTTAGGCCTTTGTATAGCCTCGTTATACAATATAAGCCTTAAATCGTCTTAGGATTCCTAGGTTGAAGTCCGTCACGACCTAAACCTCACATCTTCCAGGACATTTATGTGATCGATTCACATGATTATAAGCCCTAACTAATAAATTTGGTAGGATGAAACACTTAAATATTTCTCCTCAAAATTGAAGCTAAATATTAGGATAGCTTGGGAAGTCACCGAGGTTTTCCTCTGGATCCATGAAATCCCCTAGTTCTTCTTCCTTTGGATTCTACAATAAAATGTTCCAAATTTGAACCAATCCCCATTCACCCCTAGTTCTTCTTCCTTTGGATTCTACAATAAAATGTTCCAAATTTGAACCAATCCCCTTCCACACCTCTACGGAAGCCAAACATTAGGATAGCTTGAGAAGTCACCGAGGTTCTCCTCTGGATCCATGACATCCTCTAGTTCTTCCTCCTTTGGATTCTACAACAAAATGTTCCAAATTTGAACCAATCCCCTTTCAAACCTCCACGTCCGATCTCATTGAAGAGTCATACATTTTGAAACTTTTATTCTACAATAAAAATGTTCCAAATTTGAACTAGTCCCCTTTCACACATCTACGTCCGATTTCGTTGAAGAGTCCTACCCTTTGAAATTCTAGATAATATTTCTTGATTTTTATCAAGAGTCTTCTTAGGTGACTTTGGTCATTTAAGATGTAGATAACTATAGAGACTTGCCTTTATGGGAATCATGTCTGAACCAAGCTTAAAAGAAACCCTATTTAATCCTTTATACTAAATAGGGGAACTTGTTGGCAAATACAAAGATTTTGCAGACCAAATGGACGTCATACTTTTCTTAGTTTATTTGATCGAGCCTCATCCTCAAGTCTTGTGTTTATCCTTTGGGATAGATAAAGGATTTGATGTATAGTGCTCTTTCATTTTAAACTATAAAAAATATGCAGTCAGTTTGATTTCATACTTCAACGTCCTTCCGAAGCGGGCAACGGGATTTTGATTCCGATGACAGAGAGCTTCTTACAGGCAACTCCCCACAAAACCCCTGAAATAGCGCCGACAGCTATAGAGTCTAGTTGTTTACTTGATGTTAGTGTTTGTTTATTTTAGGTGTTTTAAAGTCAGTGTTATGTTTTTTTAGGTGTTTTTATTGTTGAATTTATTTAGTATATTAAATATGTGTTTAGAAGTTAACTCATCCAAGACTTTTTGGATTGAGAAATTATGTATCAAAGGTGTTAATATTTGTTTAAGAATTAATATAAGTGTGTGAAATTTAGTGTTAATATTTGTTAAAATGAATCTGTCAAAATTGGTGATTTTTTAGAAAAAGGAGAAATGAAGGGGAAGAAAATAGTTATTAAGATTTATAAGACCATTTAAGAGTGGTTGACTTAGGCTAGATGTGCATTTCCCTTAAAATCAAAAATATCAATTTCTGTGCACTGGCTCCTACGTGCCAAGACCCCACTCTTAAGTGCTGGACTACCCGAGAGGTAGGCGCCTAAGCGCCAAACCAGTTATGCATAAAAGATGGTTCACTTAAACCATTTTGTAAATGTTTAAAGGTGAAAATTTGAGCCGAAAAATACCATTTTTTCTCTAACCGTCGCCTTCTTCCTCAAGATTTCACAATTTTAGACATAGGTCTCCTTCTAAAATGAAGATTTCATTGTAGAATTAAGCCAAATTTGCTTGATTTCATCTTCTCATAGTAAGAGCTTCACTTCTATGTAAAATTTTTTTATTTTCACCATGTATTTTGAGCACATTGGGGAATTAACCAAAAAACACTAGTCATGGTGAAAATTTGAGAAAATTTTATGGAAAGTACATAGATTTGTTAGTTGAAGTTTTTGGAAGTTGATTTTAGTGATTTAAACTTGAGTTTAGGATTTATTGTGAATTTTATTTGATTTTTATAAATATCCTCAAGAATGCAGATGAGCAAAGGAAAGTCTAGTTTTGATTCTAGTAAGTTTGTTAATTCAAAAGCTGAGGATAGATATAATGAAGCACTGCAATCAAGAAAACTAATTCCTGAGTGATGTTTTAAAAATATGGGAGAAGCGGTTGATGATTTAATAGTTCACCGACAAGAGGAACAATTGTACTATTTTTCTTCTATAGCGGTGATTTCTGTGGCTCGAGAGTTCAATGCTAATCTCCCTGAAGCTGAGGAGGATCAATATATGGTCAGAGGAAAATTAACAGCTTTTTCCCTTGAGGTAATAAATTTTTTTTACCAGCTGCCTCCTGGTATAATGTGTTTTTATTCAAATTATAATCCAACTGAGGAGGAGTTAGATGAGATAATTGATTGCGGGTAGAGGACTATGGAAAATAAAAGATGAAAGGAGAGAAAATTTCCTTGCATCAAAGATTGATGCCACATAGAGATCGTAGCACTATTTTATTTCAACTCATCTGCTCTCCGTCAATTACTTCAATGAAGTTACAAGAGATAGAGCTACTATGTACTATTGTATTCAGTAATTCAAGCCGGTCAATATTGGATCCTTGATCTATAAAACGATCTTTAGTTCTTCTAAAACAGCTACTAGAACAAGTTTGGGATTCACATTCTTAATATTTTCCTTATGTGAGCAGGCTGGTGTCAGATTTAAAAGTTTGGAGAAGATACTGCAGCCCTTAAATCCTATCACGTGTGTTAATGTGAAAACTCATTTAGAACATTTGATATTTGGTTGGAGAGGAGGATTTTCTAGAAGTTCAGGTACTTTTACATCTCATGCCCCTACTTCACGTGCATCCACATCACAAGTTCAGTCTACTAGTTCTTATTCGCAAGCCTAGTTAATCAATTATATTGCGAATAAAGTACAAAGTTTGGAGAACTTTGTAGATCATTGATGGTTATATAAAGAAACTTAGTGACTATGAAGAAAAATTTCACTCATCTTTGGAAAGCTTTATTTCTGGTGACCAAAGAGTGTTTTTTTCCTTCATATCCACAATACCCTTCATATGAGTCTACTACTTTTTGGGACAATGATGATGACGAGGAGGAGGATTAATTTAAGTAGTTTAATTTTTAAATTGTGAACTTTATGTGGTGTAGTTATATTGTACTGCTACTTTGTTATGTGTTGTACTTGTTTAAAACTGCTACTGAATGTTTTATGTTATGTTTTGTTAAATACTGTTGTGATATATTTATGTTGTTCTAGGTAGTTATATTTTCTTTTTGTGGTAGTGATTGTGTTATCTGTGTTGTCTAGTGTATTTTTATATTTTTTGTAGAACTTAATCCTGAATAATAGGAAGGTTTGGAATATTACTAACTTTCACTTAAAAACTTGATGTTTAAATTTTTAATTTACTACCATGTATTTTCTTTATGTTGCAGTTATGACTTTNGCTTTAAAAGACATCCCATTAGACATAACACAAGTAGAAACTGATAATATAAGTTATTAATTACAGTTTTATACAGATGTGAGTTCTCAGAGAACTCAATATACTGATTCTTGACTTTTTATATAAATGTAAAATGCGATGTATACGATTATATGCTTTAAATTTCTTAAAAGTTATTCTTAATTTGCAACAAAGTCAAAAACTTGATCCAAAGCGAAAAGCTAGGTAAGTTTTCCACTATGAAACAAGTAAGAATATATTTTAATTTTAAATATGGGATACTACGCAAGTATATGTATCGTTATCAAGTAATATAGGATTTTTTTATCAAGCCCCGAATATCGAATCCACAGGGAAAATGGCTATATGCTTTTCAGAATTTAGAAATTTTAAATGATAAAAATCTACTTAGCAAAATATTCTTACTTAAACCCAAGATGCTAAAATAGGAATGCAAGTTTGATTCTTTTTGTAATTTTTGGTTTATGAAAATAAAGTAACTAATTAACTTAACTAAATACTTGCAAGATGAATGCGATATAAATAAAATATCTTTTTCATTGTCATGAATCAGTAATAAGTAGAGCAATTCTGTTAAGTGTTCTAAATGTGTTGTGTTAAATAGGAGCAATAGTATTCTTTACTCTTACTAGAGATACTATAAAGAACATTGACTAATCTATAGTTTGATTCGCCTTGAAGACCAGCTAGGCAAGAAAGATACTAGCTCTCACTCTAGAGTTCCCTCTTCTCCCTCCACCTGGGGTTTAACATTTCATATCAAAACCTAAAACTTTAAATCATATTAGGGAATTTAGCCTGTTACTCTAAATTCCTCTAATTCTACACCATTGAACAGTTTATTTCTCTATTTATGTACACTGAACCCCATGAACTACATTCTCATCCATGAAATCAATATGTGATTCTAACCATTTGTTGACTGAGACAATACCATTTTGGATCTTACATGTTCTCACAACAGGTGTTAGCATCTTAATTAGCCAAATCAAGAAGTAAATGAAGTGCAAGGTTTCAAATCATCACAACTTCTTCCAACATTGAAGCTTAATAATTCACACAACTTCCTTTCAACACTTAATCACTTATCATTTTAAGGAAAAAATGAAGAAAACTACTCAAAATCTAGGAAGAAAACACAATCACGTATGAGTTTAAAAGTAGAAATAATGCACACAAATAAGAAATCTAAATTAAAATCAAGTGTGGTCACAAAGATAAACACTTATCTCAAATCCTCTCCACCAAATGTCTTGAAGTTCCCTTGAATTCTCTTCCTTCACTCACAATACAAACTAACACTCAAAATAAAAAGAAAAGTGGTTGGTGGCGGCAGCAGCGACGACTTAGATGGATGATGGTTGTAAATTTGATGGGTGGTTGGCCTCCTCCCTTGGAAAATCTAAGTCATTTATTATAAAAATCCAAGGGGTGCCTTGGTGTCTCTTCAAAAAGGTGTCTCCATTCAATGAATCTTCTAGAAGTTGCCTCCTTTAAAAGCCAATTGAATGAATTTTCATGTCCATGGGCTATTTCCCACATTTTTACCAAGGGTTGCTTCAAAAATTGATGCATTCCTAATGTGTATTATATTTTTGTGTGTTTTATGTAAATTTAAATCCCCAGTAGCAGTGCTAAAAGCTTGACCCCTCCCAAAATTACACAATAATTTAGCTTTCAAAAATATGGTCAAAATCTTGACCCAATTTGTATTTAGTGGTTAAAATCAAATTTTTATAAAATATATAAAATAGTTCGCACACTAGTGGTTCTATGCAAGTGCATGTATCACTTCAAGTAATATAGGGCTTTCTTCAAAAACCCCAGTATCAATCCCACATAAAAGCGCAGTAACAAATCCCTTAGGCTAATTCTAGTCTACTAATATAAGGTCTTAGTTTGGAAGATGGACATTTCTATGATAATAACATAAATCACAATATCCAAACTATAAAAATTAAAGTAAGAAAGATAAGTTAAAATAAGTTTAATGAATGCTAACAGAAATGTAACTAAAAGAACTAAGTTAATTAAACTAATTTCTAAACTTCAAAGTTAATTTACTAAGACTAAACAGAGNCTCAAATCCTCTCCACCAAATGTCTTGAAGTTCCCTTGAATTCTCTTCCTTCACTCACAATACAAACTAACATTCAAAATAAAAAGAAAAGTGGTTGGTGGCGGCAGCAACGACGACTTAGATGGATGATGGTTGTAAATTTGATGGGTGGCTGGCCTCCTCTCTTGGAAAATCTAAGTCATTTATTATAGAAATCCAAGGGGTGCCTTGGTGTCTCTTCAAAAAGGTGTCTCCATTTAATGAATCTTCTAGAAGTTACCTCCTTTAAAAGCCAATTGAATGAATTTTCATGTCCATGGGCTATTTCCCACATTTTTACCAAGGGTTGCTTCAAAAACTGATGCATTCCTAATGTGTATTATTTTTTTGTGTGTTTTATGTCAATTTAAATCCCCAGTACCAGTGCTAAAAGCTTGACCCCTCCCAAAATCACACAATAATTTAGCTTTCAAAAATATGGTCAAAATCTTGACCCAATTTGTATTTAGTGGTTAAAATCAAATTTTTATAAAATATATAAAATAGTTCACACACTAGTGGTTCTATGCAAGTGCATGTATCACTTCAAGTAATATAGTGCTTTCTTCAAAAACCCCAATATCAATCCCACATAGAAGCGCAGAAACAAATCCCTTAGGCTAATTATTGTCTACTAATATAAAGTCTTAGTTTGGAAGATGGACATTTCTATGATAATAACATAAATCACAATATCCAAACTATAAAAATTAAAGTAAGAAAGATAAGTTAAAATAAGTTTAATGAATGCTAACAGAAATGTAACTAAAAGAACTAAGTTAATTAAACTAATTTCTAAACTTCAAAGTTAAATTTACTAAGACTAAACAGAATTTTGTGATGAAGAGTTCAAATTTAAGAAAACATGGTTCCCCTTTACAATGAGTATATGAATTGTGAAGAAATTAAATAATTTAAAAATATATAAAAATTATTTTGTGCCAAATAGGAGCAATCCTATTCTTTACCCTCTTCTATGTTCCTAAAGATCACTGACTAATCTAGAGTGTGGTCCCCTTACTCCCTCACCTGAGGGCTAACAATATCACATTAGTTTCCAATCAGCAGGACCAAATTGGAGATTTTAATTTGTGACCTAACATCTTCAATTCTCAATTAACAAAGTATATTTCCTCATTAATTTTCTCTCAACTCCATGGATGAAATCCTCTCCCATGAAATCAAATGTGATTCTTACTATGTTGTAGAAATCAAAGACCTTTCAGAACATATGTTTCTCAACACGTATTAACATTTCAATTGGCTTAATAAAAAAGTAAATGAAGATCAAAGTTCTAATGATCACAAATTTTTGACATTTAAAACCATATAAAATAAAATCAATTCTTCACAAAACTAGCTCTCAAAGTAGGGAGAAGGATAAAGAAGACTACTCTGAATTCATGAGAATGATATAAGAAGACATATATTTTATTAATAAAAACATGTTTACAAAATAAAAAAAAATAAAAGAACACAACTTATCAAAAATCTTCCTAAGCAAATCACTAGAAGTTCTCTTCAATCCTCTCACTCCTTACAAGCATTCTCATATCTCTCCTAGAAATATAATGAAGAAGAAATTTGTCACCTTCCCTCTCCTCTTACAATCCTTGAAGAAAATCTCCAAGCTCTTGAATTTCTATCTCTCACTCTCTCTCTTCTTCTTCTTACTCTCACGCCACTCACTCACACACACACACACACACATGCCACCCCCCAAAACTCCTCTTACAGCCCTAGACTTCTCTCTCTTTTTTAAGAGGTTGCCTCCCTCTGAAAAGAATTCAAATTTCCCTCCAAAATTATATCCAAAAGTCAACTCTTTTGAACTCAAAATACATGTGTATTTATCCAAGAGGCATATCCCTTCATAAAAGATCCTTTCAAAGTATCTAGATGCATTGAATCCCTCCAACTTGTTTAGAACAAGTGTTCCTTTGAAAATTCACCCAAAATTCATCCCGAACTGCCTTAATCCAAAAAATGTCATCTCTTGTGCATCATGCGCCAATTTTTAAGCATCATGCGCCAGTTCTCTGGATTTTTGTGCATCATGCGCTGGTTTGGGGTATCATGCGCCACTCTGCTGCAGCTCCACCATTTTGCTTTGTTTGGCTGTGTTTCAACTCCGTTTCACCCCATTTTAGTTGCATTTCACTCATAACAGGTATACCTACAAAATAAGCATGAAAATAACATTTATTTAAAGTGTAATTTTATTCAAAACATGTGAAAAATGTAAATTAGAATAAGCATAGCAAGACATCGAAATATGTCAAGTCAAAATTTTCTTTTTGCTCGCTTTTACTCTAAATTACACCATTTTTGCTTCATTTTCTCCAAAAGTTCATTCCTTGTACCTGAAACCAAAAAT
>JXCR01148586.1:141840-156368 GCA_002079205.1 Phalaenopsis hybrid cultivar | reverse complement strand
TTTAACTCATTGCATCTCACTAACTTACTTCCAATATCTAATGGAATCACTACACAGATATATTAGGTACTTATAAATGATTTTAAAGATTCTTATCTCAAAGATAAAATTATCCCTGATATATTGGGTCGTGAACACCAACCTCAGGTATCACCTTATCCCAATAATTAAGCACCTCTAGAAGTTATAAGATAGTGTAAATTCATCCACATGTTACTCATCAAATATGTTAGCTACTCCTATTAAATGAAAACAAAGTCAGAGAAAAGAATAAACAAAATTGAGATGGAATTGTCATTGTTAAAGCTCATGTGTCTCTTATAAAACTCAATTTGAAGTGAGACCTGATTCACAGTGGACTCGTCAATCCAACTACTACAAGTGAATATATAGAACTAGCTATAATAAGATGTTAAGAAAATCACCTCCCTCATAACACACAAAAATCAAATCAAACCATAAATAATCCAAACATGTATCAATCATCAATCAAATTAATCATTCTAAACTAAAACAAACACAATACAACACTAACAATCATAACTCTCAATCACACTAAATCAAACCTCACTGATAACTATGGGTTGCCTCCCATAAAGCACTTTGTTTAATGTCATCAGCCCGATAAATGATTCCACCTGAATGAAACTTCCATTTAAGTAAATCTTGAATAATTACCCAATATTTTCTAGATCCACAGATTACAACAAAGTCTTTGAACTAGAATTTTTCTTACAACTCTTCCTTTTTCAGATTGATTCATATCTTTGTTCCTCATGTTTCTTTCTACATCCAGTATTCTGCTATTAATTTTCTCAATTTTCACATTAATATCATCCTTAAATTTTATAAGAAATCAATCTTTATATGATACTTCATGATCTTCCAAATATTGGATTGGATTCTCTTTAGATAAATCAAATTCTGAATCAAATTCTTTTAGTTTACTCTTTTGTTTTGAGTTTTCTTTTAATTCTTCCTCTTGATACTGAGCAAATTATAGAGGTTGTCTTTCTATATTTATCTTAGTTGAGGAAATAAGTTTTTCTAATTCCTAAGTAATTTTTTCTATTGGTCTTTCAATCTCCTTATCCTCATTTCTCAACTCAAAGTTCTTTTGAAACATATCCTCAAATTCTCTTCTAAATATTAGTTCGATAATTTAAAATTGCTCATCATTCATCTCCTCGGAGTTTATCTCAGGGTCACTAGGTAAAATCTCTGGGGAGTAACTGTTAGTTACATTAATAATCCGCCTCAGTTGGTTTCTTATATTCCTTATTGCGACCTCTTGATTTTCCAACTCACTCCATATTTGAATCACAACCTCTTCTAACATTAATTCCTTCTCCTCAGCCTGTGGGTTGGAGTTAAATTGAAAAGGATTATTAATTGAGTTAATAATCTGCCTCAATTGGTTTTTCATATTTCTTATTGCGGTCCCTTGACACTCCAGCTCACACTCGGTTTTAATAACAACCCCTTCTAATAAATCTTTCTCCTCGTTTTGTGGGCTGAAGTTAAAATTATGAGGAAAAGATAGTTCATTATTATAATAGTCATCATTATTCCAACTACATGTCTGATTAAATTGATTATCTTCCCAAAACTTGTCTTCTCCTCAAAAATTATTATTCCTGTTAAAATTCAAATGATTTTGCCAACCTGGATGGTAATAATAAGAATAAAAATTATGTATCTCATGGCTAGTTTCAAAATAATTAGGCTCAATAAGTTGTCATAATAAAATTTCCTTAATAACCGGAGGCCCTTGAGGATAACTTTCTATGTTTTGATCTAACTTCCTCTCAATATCTGCAACTTGAGAAATTAAAATTGAAAGCATATCTTCTTCAAAATTTGTCACTCTCTTCGGGTTTACTCTTCCAAAGCTACTAGCATTTTAATCAAAATATGAACATTCATTATATTGTTGATCTGTCATTTTTATGTTAAATTCATGGAGACTTTTAAAATCTCTCCCAAAAGTTTTCTCCAAATCTGACTTATAAAATTCAAGGTCTGCAGCTTCTGAACTATNTATGTTTTGATCTAACTTCCTCTCAATATCTGCAACTTGAGAAATTAAAATTGAAAGCATATCTTCTTCAAAGTTTGTCACTCTCTTCGGGTTTACTCTTCCAAAGCTACTAGCATTATAATCCAAATATGAACATTCATTATATTATTGATCTGTCATTTTTATGTTAAATTCATGAAGACTTTTAAAATCTCTCCCAAAAGTTTTCTCCAAATCTGACTTATAAAATTTAAGGTCTACAGCTTCTGAACTACGCATGCAAATTTAAAGACTTAACTAAAATGACAGATATAAAAAATATTTTTATAGTTTTCGATTTTCTTTAAAATAAACACACAATAATTAAACACACTATATAATAAAACTATAAATTCCAAATCTAAGTCTTACAGGTTTAAATAAAATTCTACAAAAGTTCTCACCAAAGCTTCCCCAACAATGGCACCAAAAACTTGATGTGCCTCTAGTGTGTGCCATTTTTCTNACTATATAATAAAACTATAAATTCCAAATCTAAGTCTTACAGGTTTAAATAAAATTCTACAAAAGTTCTCACTAAAGCTTCCCCAACAACGGCACCAAAAAGTTGATGTGCCTCTAGTGTGTGCCATTTTTCCGCATATTTATGACAATTTAAATCCTCAATAAAAGTGTCAAAAACTTGACCCGCCCCAAAATTATGCAGTAATTTTTTAACTTTAAAAAATATGGCCAAAATCCTGACCAAATTTATATTTAGTAGTTAAAATCAAAATATTATAAAATATATAAAATAGGTCACACACTAGAGGCTCTACAGAAGTGCATGTATCGCTTCAAGTAACATAAGGCTTTCTTTAAAAACCTAGTATCGATCCCACAAAAAAGTGCAGTAAGAAATCCCTTAGTCTAATTCTAGCATACTACTATAAAGTATTTGTTTGGAAGTTGAAAATTCTTATGATAATAACTGACGGCGACTTTATATATGCTCAAAAATACAGGAATTTGATACTGTTGCTAGAAGATTTAAATCTTCGGCAAAGCGCCAAAAACTTGACAACAGTTATAGATTTGATAAAGATGTGTATAAAATATTCAATAATTGCAAAGTCACACTTATCAATGCAAGTATACGTATCGCTCAAGTAATACAGGGCTCTAATAGAGTCCTGGATATCGATCCTCAAAGTTACACTTATCAACGCAAGTATACGTATCGCTCAAGTAATACAGGGCTCTAATGGAGACCTAGATATCAATCCCACAGGGAGTAATGTTAGAGGCTACAAACTTAAGATTTAGAAATCAATACTTAATCACAACAACATAAGTCAAATTGCATATTTTTCACTAATAGGCAATAAAAATAATAATGTAATTTTAATAAACTCTCAATTAACTAATTCTACTAATAAATTTTCTAATGTAAAGTTTAATATATAAGAAAGCATCATTCTCCTTGTCAAGAAATTTAAGTGAATGGATAAAATGAATCGATTCAAATTATATTGTGCCAAATCGGAGCATACCTACTCTTTACAATTTGGACTAGGCATAAAGAACATTGACTGATACTATGTTTGGTTACCGAATTGGCGGCTAGATTGGGAGGATACCGACTCTCACGTCGGAGCTCCCACGTTCCCCTCGTCTGAGGGCTAACATCTACACTTCAACACCCAAACAATAGGACTGAATTGAGGATTTTAGACTGTCACTCAAAAACCTCCAATTCTACTCCCGATAAATTTTATTTCCTTATTTATTTGCACCCAACTTTTAAAGACTTTGACCTCCCTAAATCTTGGATGTAATCCTCACTTTAGTTGTAAAACTCAATATATTTTAACAAATCAATTGGCCAAATTGAAAGTAAATTAAGATTAAAGTGAAAAGATCATCACAACTTTTTTAACATTCTCATGGAACAACCAATTCAAATCACCTTTTCACAAAATTTCNTAACTGTTAGTTACATTAATAATCCGCCTCAGTTGGTTTCTTATATTCCTTATTGCGACCTCTTGATTTTCCAACTCACTCCATATTTGAATCACAACCTCTTCTAACATTAATTCCTTCTCCTCAGCCTGTGGGTTGGAGTTAAATTGAAAAGGATTATTAATTGAGTTAATAATCTGCCTCAATTGGTTTTTCATATTTCTTATTGCGGTCCCTTGACACTCCAGCTCACACTCGGTTTTAATAACAACCCCTTCTAATAAATCTTTCTCCTCGTTTTGTGGGTTGAAGTTAAAATTATGAGGAAAAGATAGTTCATTATTATAATAGTCATCATTATTCCAACTACATGTCCGATTAAATTGATTATCTTCCCAAAACTGGTCTTCTCCTCCNGACTCTCAGTAAAAACTCACCGTCGTCGGTGCCAATGGCGCCGTCGGCGGCATCAATGGCGCCGTCGGCCCCTAAGATCAAATCTTCATATTTTGGTCTTTTTTGCTCCAAATTCGCTCTTATTTGCATCTTTTTACTCCAGTGACCATAATTCAACATACCTGCAACAAAACATAAAAAAATACCTTTCTTTAAAGTGCAATATCATCAAAATCAGTGTAAAATAGGTATGAAAATCTCAACATATTTTTCTTTAGTCAAAATCCCCCAAACTTAACTATTACTTGTCTTCAAGTAATTTTAGTACTACATAAAAGTTATGATCTACTCTCGTAAAGTTTAATTCAGAAAGGCTATAAGTTTGATTTAAGTAAATACAATAGTAAGATTTTAAGTAAAATTTTAAGTAATTAAATTAACTCTGTAGGTACAAGACTATCTAGTCATTATGTTTAAGAGTTCTAGTTTTCTATTCATTTCAAGAATAACTATATCTTGTAATATCAAGTCACATAGAATATTCAAATGTTAGGAAATTTATGAGAACACTACTAGTAAAGATACTATTCCATAAATATAAGTTCATGAATGTATTTAGGTTTTCCCTTTAGGTAGGTCCAAGAAGCCAATTTTTTATTAGGCATCTCCTCAAGCTTCTCCTCACTTATATATTTTTTTCTTTTTCATTTGGATTGCTTTCAATCATATATATATATATATATATATATTCTTATGCGGGATGTGCAATCCTTTCTTTTTCTTTTTCAAGTGAAAATTACTATATCTGGATAGCCTTTAATAATTTTGATATTCACTTTTCCTTCCCTAAATTTGAAACTCAAAACATTCCTTTGCTTCATAAGTATTTCATAGCTTTTACACCATTGAGACCCAATCTTTTCTTCCCAAATGAATTTCTAAGATTGTTAATATTTCAAAATATAGTTTTCTTTATTTTAAATAGTTAACTATAGTCTTATTCTCTTATACTAATTATCTTAATCTACAAAATTAATTTTCCCTACAAAAATATTCATTTAAATCTACCATAATATTTAAATATTTATAAAATATAGTTATCTGAATTAAATTTACTACAAAAAATCACATTAATAATTTTTGAAAATATTTAAATTGAGAACATATAATAGTTAATCTTTTTTTTCTCTCCCCCAACTTAAATTTTTCAATATGGAATGATATAGGTGGAAAGAAAGATTCTAAATATAAATCATACCTCAGTACTTTAGGCATTGTCATTATTCTGGAATTTTTACAGTTCCTTCTCAAAATTTTACTTCAACTGTTCTGTAATATTAGGAGCTTTCTATACATATAAATCATTAGAGAAGTTGCTGGGTAATAAAATTTTGAAATAAGTACAAAAATAAACATTCACAACACAAAACATCACAACTATATATAAAATCTAAGGGTTACAATACACGTTACACGACACACATAAGTTTGGTATTTTCTCAACCTTAATACATCAATTCAACATCGCAATCCAAGCCACAACACTCTAAACGCGGAAAACAAACATTCTATGCTCAATCTCAACTATACTGAGATCTAAAAACAAAATTTGAAAGCAAATTAAAAATATAAGTTTAAATCAAATCACACATATAGACATATAGGTAGTAAAGTAAATCTACTACTCCTCTGATTCAGCACTTGTTTCTCCCCTGATATCACCCATCAATTGAACATGAATGAAGAGGTTATAGAAGGGTCAGTATGGAAATTCTTCAGTAGAGACCTCTTCTTTGTCAGCACTTTGTTGAAGATTCGTTGTGCCTCAGAACTAATGAACTTTCTCCGGTTGAACACTCGAAATCTAAGGTTTTCAGTGGAATTGGAAGCCATAGGGATGAATTTGGTGGATTTTCGCTTCATTTTTAGGGTAATACAAATTTAAGAACCGAATTTAGAAGTTTTATAGGGAGTCATTTCAAACTTCGGAAACTGTCATCCCGCCATTCTCACCGTCGGCGGTGTCGATGGCGCCGTCGGCGAGCCTTTAGAATTAATTGTCTGGGCTCTCAGAAAAAACCCGCAGTCGGCGTTATCGAGCCCGCAATTGGTGCTCAAGGAAAAAATTTCACAATTTCAGTTTGGTCCAAATGCATTCCATTTTTCTCAGATCCCAATTTTATGATGATTCAAGGGTAAATATGAGTAGTAGAGTTCAATACTACCACAAACTAACAATAATTTTAAACAAAAATACTATAATCGCAATAAAAATAAGGATGATTATGGGTTGCCTCCCATAAAGTGCTTGGTTTAATGTCGTCAGCCCGACCTATTCAGATATTATTCAGGTTGACTGACCGTTAAAACCTCTTTAAAATTTGGTCTTTTACCCTAAAAATACAGCTTTAATCTATGTCCATTTACTTTAAATCTATCCCAAGTTTTTTGATCTTCAATTTCAACTGCTCCGTAGTATAAACTCGAGTCACAGCAAAGGGTCCTAACCAATGGGACTTTAATTTCCCAGGGAATAACTTCAAACTTGAATTGTAAAGCAAAACTTCTTGTCCTGGTTCAAAGTTCTTCTAGTTAAACTTCCAATCACGCCATAACTTTAATTTCTCTTTATAAATTCTGTCGTTATCATAAGATTCATTTCTTAATTCTTTCAATTCATTCATTTGTAACAATCTCTTCTCACCAGCATCTTTTAAATTACAATTGAATTCTTTAGTCACTTAATATGCTTTATGCTCCAATTCTACTGGTAAGTGACCAGTCTTTCCAAAAATCAGCCTACAAGGAGTCATTCCAATAGGAGTTTTATAAGCAATCCTGTAAGCCCATAATGCAGTATCCAGTCTAGCAGACCAATCTACTCTACTAGGGTTTACAGTCTTTTCCAGTATTTGTTTAGTCTCTCTATTAGAAAGTTCAGCTAACCCACTGGTCTGAGGGTGATAGGAAGTAGAGAATCTATGAATAACATTAAACTTTCTGTCAATCTCTGAATGTATTTATTCCTGAAATGGGATCCTCTGTTAGTGATAATCACTCTCGACATTCCGTATCTAGTGAAAGTATTTTTCATTAAAATATTGAAACACTTTTAGCGTCACAACAAGGTAAAGCTTCTGCTTCAATCCACTTTGAAACGTAGTCTACTGCAACTAATATGTATAAGTTCCCAAATGAAGGAATAAATGGTCCCATGAAATCCGTCTACTGCAATTAATATATATAAGTTCCCAAATGAAGGAATAATTGGTCCCATAAAATCTAGACTGCAATTAATATGTATAAGTTCCCAAATGAAGGAATAAATGGTCCCATGAAATCTAATTCAAACATCAAAGATCTCAACTTCTAACATGAAATTCAGAGGCATTTCATTTCTTCTAGATATGGTGTCTACTCGTTGGCGTTCATCACAAGTTTTTATGTATCAATAAACATATCTAAATAGAGTANAACATATCTAAGTAGAGTAGGCCAATAAAATCTAGCTTGTAATATTTTATAAGCAGTTTTATCAGTTCCAAAATGTCCTCCAAATTCAGAATCATGACATTTCTGAACAATTAATTCAGTTTCTTCATAAGGTACACATCTTCTCATAATAAGATCCTTACATTCTTTATATAAATAAGGCTCATCCCAAAAATATGCTTTCGCATCATGAATGAATTTTCTTTGCTATTGCAATGTCAGCATAGGTGGCAAAATATCTCTTATCCAAAAATACGCCTTTGTTGTTGCAATATCAGCCTAGGTGGCAAAATATCACTTATAATATAGTGAATGAATTTCCTTTGTTGTTGCAATGTCAGCATAGGTGGCAAAATATCACTTACAATGTAGTTAACAAACCATGGTATTTTCCACTCATTAATATTATAGAGTTGTTCATCAGGGAAACTGTCTGTAATTTTATTATCGGTGTCAGATAATTCATGATATTCTAATCTTAATAATTGATCAAAAATTTGATTATCAGTTCCATTTCAATCAGTAACCACAAAATAAAATGCTTGCATCAAAAGTATCTATCTAATTAACCTTGGTTTGACATCCTTCTTTTGCATCAGATATTTAATAACAGAGTGATCCGTGTGCACAACACATTTAGTCCCAATTAAATAAGATCTAAATTTGTCAAAAACATACATTATAGTCAGTAACACTTTTTCAGTAGCAGTGTAGTTAATTTGAGCATCATTAAGAGTTTTACTAGCATAGTATGTAACTTTAAAAATCTTATCATACATTTGTCCATGAACAGCTCCAATAGCATAATTACTAGCATCACATATTAGTTTGAATGGTTTCTCCCAGTTAGGTGAAACTGTTATAGGGGCTATGATTAATTTTTTTTTTAATAACTCAAAGGCTTTTAAATAGTCTTCAATAAACTCAAATTTCTTATCCTTTTCTAACTGTTGCTATAGAGGTTTGGTAATTTTTGAAAAATCTTTAATAAAACACCTGTAAAAACCAATATGTCCAAGAAAAATTCTAACCCCTCGTACATCAGTAGAAGGTGTTAATTTAGAAATAACTTAAATTTTTACAGGGTCTACTACCATACCATTTTCTTAAATTTTATGCCCTAACACTATTCCTCCTGCAAATATAAACTGACATTTCTCCCAATTTAGAACTAAATTATTTCTTTCGCATAACTCCAAAACTTTTTCAAGATAAATTAAGCATGCGTCAAATGATGTTCTAAATATAGAGAAATCATCCATAAACACTTTTATTCTATCATAAATTAACTTACTAATAATAGACATCATACAACTGTGGAATGTTGCAGATGCATTACATAATCCGAGAGACATTCTTCGAAAAGCAAAAGTTCCAAAAGGACTAGTAAATGTTGTCTTTTCTTGAACCTCAGGAGCAATAAAAATTTGATGATGAACCAGTATATCCATCTAAAAAATAAAATATTTGTGCCCAGCAAGTCTATCCAATATTTGGTCTAGGAATGGTAAAGGGAAGTGATATTTCCTAGTGACAGTGTTTAATTTTCTATAATCAATGCAAATATGCCACCGAGTAACTTGTCTGATATGTATTAATTTATTATTCTATTGTGCTTCAACACCACCCCTCCTTTCTTAGGAACATAATGAATTGGACTTACTCAAGCACTGTCCGAAATAGGATATATAATTCCAGCGTCCGACCATTTTAAAATTTCCTTTTTCAATATTTCTTTCATCATTGGGTTCAATCTCCTTTGTGGATCAACTCTTGGTTTATATTATTCATCAAGTATAATTCTATGCATACAGATCGAAGGACTGATTCCTTTAATATCAGCTAAGGTCCAACCAAAAGCTTTTGTATATCTTTTTAATGTATCCAAAAGTCTTTGCTCTTGTAAATTATTTAACTTTGAAGATATAATAACAGGTAATGTAGATGAGTTTCCTAGAAACACATACTTCAAGTAGTTAGACTATACTTTCAACTCAAGTTCAGGTAATTTTATAATTAACGGAACTAGATTCTTATCAGCATTTCTTGTAATATCCAACATCTCAAATCTTACTTGAACATAATCTATATCTTCATTTTCTATTTCATCCAAAATAACTTCATCTTTGTCTTCAATTTTTTTTTTCTTCCAAATATTCTTTAAAATGCTCATTCAATAGATGTTCACTAATTTCCATGCAAAAATATTCATTGTCTCTTTCAACAGGAGGGTATTTCATAGATTTCATAATGTTAAAAGTCACTTCTTGATCGTTAACTCTCATAGTTAATTCTCCCTTTTGAACATCTATCATAGCTCTTCTAGTAGCTAAAAAAGGTCTCCCTAAAATTATAGGTATTTCTTTATATTCCTATATATCGAAAATAATAAAATCCACATGAAAGAGAAATTTATCAACGTTTACTAACACATCTTCTATAACTCCCTTAAGATAAGTAATTGAACAATCCTCTAACTAAAGAGTTATAGAGGTAGGTGAGACCTCTCCTAGTCTAGTCCTAATCTTTTTAAAATTGATAGAGACATAAGATTAATGCTGGCCCCCAAATTACATAAAACACATCCATAGAATCTTTCACTGATAGCACACAACATGTTAAAACTACCTAGATCTTTTAATTTTTCATGAAGTTTTTTTGAATAATTACACAACACACTTCACTAAGTACAACAGTCTCATTATCAGTGAAATTCCTTTTCTTGTTCCAAATATCTTTCATAAACTTCACATAATTGGACATTTGCTCTAAAGCTTTTATCGAAGGGAATATTTACCGTTAATTTCTTAAGAATTTCTATAAACTTGGAAAATTATTTATCCTTTTTATGGTGTTTCAATCTTTGAGGAAACGGTGGTGGAGATTTCTCCGTAATTTTCATTGGTGTAAATGGATACTCTAAATTTGGGTATTCATGATCCTTTTCTTTTTCGGATTCATTGGTGTAAGTGGATATTCTAAATCTGGGTATTCATGATCCTTTTCTTTTTCTGAATCCACTTTTTCTTTTTCAATTTCCATTTCTTTCTGCACTCTTGTTTCCAATTCTTTTCCACTTAGTAATTGTATTGCTTATATTTGTTCTTTTCCTTGATCTTTAGGATTTAATTCCATAGTACTAGGAAAAGTTCCCAATGTTTGGTTACTAAGCGCAGTAGCGATATGCCCCAATTGGTTTTCAATATTCGTGATAGCATTTCCTTGATTTTGTTGCTGGTTTCCTTGAATTTGTAATTGATTTCCTTGATTTTGTAATTGTTGACCCATGTTCAGTATAAGCTCTTACATAGACAACTTCTTTTTCTTAAATTGAGTGTTACTGTTAAATCCTGGAGGATAAGAAGGTCTATAATTAACATTTCCTTGGTTGGATGAATTTCTCAATGGGTTTACTGTGTTGTTTGGCCATTGTTGATTTGTGGAAGAATTGTTATTCCAATTAAAGTTAAGATGACTCTTCCTGGGTTATAATAGTTCAAATAAGGATTATTGGGTTTATTGTTAATAACATTTAGAGTCTCATGAGAATGTTGAACATCCACAAATTGCCCAGATGAATTCTCTTCCATCATAGTAGTTGTTGGAGAATAATTCATTCCATAATGATCTAATTACTTGATATTGCAGCAATTTACAAAGCTAACATAGATATTGCATCAGAATTGTGGATGCTAGCTGCTCTTTTAGGATTTATCCTTTCAGAGTGCCTTTTAAAATTGTTGGTAGCCATCACTTTTATTAACGAATAAGCGTCATCAAAAGGTTTTGACATTAAAGAACCACGAGCCGCAACATCTATAATCGATCAAAGAGATCCCAATAATCCATTGTAAAAAGTTTGATTTATCAACCAATCTGGTAATGAATCATGTGGGCACTTCCTAAGAAGATCTTTAAATCTCACAGAAGCTTCATATATCAACTCTCCATCAATTTGACAAAATAATGTTATGTCATTTCTAAGTTTAGCAATTTTCGATAGAGGAAAATATTTGGATAGAAATTTCTATGAAAGTTCTCCCCAAGATCTAATAGATCCAGGTGCTAACAAATTTAACCACATCTTAGCCTTATCCCTAAGTGAAAAAAGAAGAAGTCTAAATCTAACAGCATTGTTCGAAACTCTGTCATATTTAAAGGTAGCACAAAGTTCTAAAAAACAAGCGAGGTGTAAATTAGGATCTTCATTTGGTGTACCACCGAATTGATTGTTTTGTACCATTTGGATAATAGCAGGTTTGAGTTCAAATGAATTAGTAGCTACATCAGGATTTTGGATAGATAAGTAAATTTTGTCTGCTGTAGGATTTGCATAATTTCATAGAGGTCGCAGTTGATGTTCATTTTCTATTCCATGATTGTTCACATTATTTTCCATTATGTCAGGATTTCTAGGTTCTTTTTTTAGTTTCTAATTCTCCTAACAGTGCGTTCTAATTTTGAATCGCAGGGTATAGGATTTTCATGTCCAAATTTATGCATAGAATTGATATCAGTACATAAAAAAACAGTTAACTAAATTTGAAAATAAGTTGCAATTCAAGTAAAAGTTTTCTAATAGTCCTAATTGTCCGTTACTCTAATTATGATTTTTTTTAAAATCTAAATTTTACTCCCCGGCAATGGCGCCAAAAAATTGACAGCGACTTTATATATGTTAAAAAATACAAGAATTTGGTACTACTACTAGAAGATTTAAATCCCCGGCAATGGTGCCAAGAACTTGACAACAGTGATAGATTTGATAAAGATGTGTATAAAATATTCAATAATTATAATGTCACACTTATCAACACAAGTATACGTATCGCTCAAGTAATACATGGCTCTAATGGAGTCCTGGATAGCAATCCCACAGGGAGAAAAATTAGAGGCTACGAACTTAAGATTTAGAAAATCAATACTTAATCACAACAACATAAGTCAAATTGCATATTTTTCATTGATAGAAATTAAAATAAAAATGTAATTTTAATAAACTCTCAATCAACTAATTCTACTAATAAAGTTTATAATGTGAAGTTCAATATATAAGAAGGCAACCTTCTCATTGTCAAGAAATTTAAGTGAATGGATAAATTGAATCGGTTCAAATTATATTGTGCCAAATAGAAGCATACATATTATTTACCCTTTGGACCAGACATAAAGAACATTGACTAATCCTATGCTTGGTTACTGAATTTGTGGCTAGGCTGGGAGGATACTGGCTCTCACTTTGGAGCTCCCACGTTCCCCTCGCCTAACATCTACACTTCAGCACCCAAACGATAGCACCAAATTGATAATTTTAGTCTGTCACACTAAAATCTCCAATTTTACTCCCAATAATTTTTATTTCCCTATTTTTTCGAACCCAATTTTTAAGGACTTTGACCTCCCTAAATATTGGACGTAATCCTCACTTTAGTTGTAAAACTCAACACATTTTAACAAATCATTTGGCCAGATTGAAAGTAAATTAAGATTAAAGTGAAAAGAACATCACAACTTCTTTAACTTTCTCATGGCAAAAACCATTACAAATCACCATTTCACAAAATCTCAAGACAAGGAGAAAGATAGAGAAAACTACTCAGAACTCTTGAAGAAGATACGACAAAACTTGGATTTCATATATAAAAGCAAATAATAACTACAATAAGTAAATACAACTTATCTTGAATTCCTCCCCAAGTAACTCCTCAAAGTTCCTCTGAATTTCTTTCTTTCTTTACATCACACAGAATTCTCCTCCGAAGCGGCAAAGAGGAAGAAATCTCTCACTTTCCTTCCACTCTTACAATCTCTCAAAGAATTCTTCACAATACCTAACCCTAAATTACACTTCTCTAGACTTCCTAGACTCTCCGGACTCTCTGGACTCTCCCTTTTCGGCCTCCAAAATGTTTCTCTTAAAGTTGTAGAAGAGTTTTCAAGAGTTGCCTAAGCGTCCCTTAAAAAATCGTCCACATTCAATGCTTCTATTGAGAGAACCGTCGTTCTTGCCATTTGACGAACTGGATGGCGCCGTCAGCGACGTCGATGGCGCCGTCGGCACCCAAGATCGAATCTTCATATTTTGGTTCTTTTTGCTCCAAATTCGCTCCTTTTTGCATCTTTTTACTCTAGTGACTATAATTCAACATACCTGTAAAAAAACATAAAATTACCTTTTTTAAAAGTGTAATATCATTAAAATCAGTGTAAAATAGGTATGAAAATCTCAACATATTTTTCTTTAGTCAAAATCCCCCAAACTTAACTATTACTTGTCTTCAAGAAATTAAAGTACTACATAAAAGTTATGATCTACTCTGGTAAAGTTTAATTCAGAGAGACTATAAGTTTGATTTAAGTAAATACCATAGTAAGATTTGAAGAAAATTTTTAAGTAATTAAATTAACTCTGTAGGTACAAGACTATCTAGTCATCGAGTTTAAGAGTTCTAGTTTTATATTCATTTCAAGAATGACTATATCTTGTAATATCAAGTCACTTAGAATATTCAAATGTTAGGAACTTTATGAGAACACTACTAGGAAAGATACTATTCCATAAATATAAGTTCATGAATATATTTAGGTTTTCCCTTTAGGTAGCTTTAAGTGAAGCCAATTTTTGATTAGGCATCTCCTCAAGCTTCTACTCACTTATATATTTTTTTTTCTTTTT
>JXCR01148586.1:118768-141250 GCA_002079205.1 Phalaenopsis hybrid cultivar | reverse complement strand
AAAATTATTTTTCCCTACAAAAATATTCATTTAAATCTACCATAATATTCAAATATTTATAAAATATAGTTATCTGAATTAAATTCACTACAAATAATCATATTAATATTTTTTGAAAATATTAAAATTGAGAACATATAATAGTTAATCTTTTCATTCTCTCCCACAAACTTAAATTTTTGAATATGGAATGATACAGGTGGAAAGAAAGATTCTAAATATAAATCATACCTCAGTACTTTAGGCATTTTCATTTTTCTGGACATTTTGCAGTTCCTTCTCAAAATTTTACTTCAATTGGTCTGTAATATTATGAGCTTTCTGAACATATAAATCTTTAGAGAAGTTGCTGGGTAATGAAATTTTGAATTAAGTACAAAAATAAATATTCACAACACAAAACATCACAATTATATATAAAATCTAAGGGTTACAATATACGTTACACGACACACATACATTTGGTATTTTCTCAACCTTAATACATCAATTCAGTATCGCAATCCAAGCCACAACACTCTAAACGCTGAAATCAAACATTCTATGCTCAATCTCAACTATACTGTGATCTAAAAGCAAATTTTGAAAGAAAATTAAACACATAAGTTCAAATCAAATCACACATATAGACATATAGGTAGTAAAGTAAATCTACTCCTCCTCCGATTCAGTACTTATTTCTCCCCTGACATCGCCCATCAATTGAACATGAACGAAGAGGTTATAGAAGGGTCGGTATGAGAATTCTTTAGTAGAGTCCTCTTCTTTGTCTGCACTTTGTTGAAGATTCGTTGCGCCTTAGAACTAAGGAACTTTTTCCGGTTGAACACTCAAAATCTACTATTTTTAGTGGAATTGGAAGCCTTAGGGATGAATTTGGTGGAGTTTTGCTTCATTTTTGGGGTAATACAAATTTAAAAATTGAATTTAGAAGTTTTATAGGGAGTAAATCTCGCCTAAAACTGTCAAAAATCATCATTTCAAACTTCAGAAATCGTCATCCTGCCTTACTCGCCGTCTGCGGCGTCGATGGCGCCGTCGACAGCCTTTAGATTTAATTGTCTAAGCTCTCAAAAAAATCCCGTCGTCGGCGGCGTCGAGCCCGCCGTCAGTGCACAAGGCAAAAATTTCACAGTTTCGATTTGGTCCGAATGCGTTCCAATTTTCTCTATAGATCCAATTTTTATGATGATTCAAGGGTAAATATGAGTAGTATAGTTCAATACTACCACAAAGTAATGATAGTTTCAAACATAACTACTATAATCGCAATAAAAATAAGAATGACTATGGGTTACCTCCCATAAAGTGCTAGGTTTAATGTCGTCAGCCCGACCTATTCAAATATTATTCAGGTTGACTGGCCATTAAAATCTATTTAAAATTTGGTCTTTTACCCTCAAAATAAGACTTTAATCTATGTCCATTTACTTTAAATCTATCCTTAGTTTTTTGATCTTCAATTTCAACAGCTCCATAAGTATAAACTCGAGTCACAGTAAAGGGACCTAACCAATGAGACTTAAATTTCCCAGGGAATAACTTCAGCCTTGTATTGTAAAGCAAAACTTCTTTTCCTGGTTCAAATTTCTTCTGGTTAAACTTCCAATCATGCCATAACTTTAGTTTCTCTTTATAAATTTTGTACTTATCATAAGATTCATTTCTTAAATCTTTCAATTCATACATTTGTAGCAATCTCTTCTCATTTTATCGTTATCATAAGATTCATTTCTTAATTCTTCTAATTCATTCATTTGTAATAATCTCCTCTCTATCATAAGACTCATTTCTTAATTCTTCCAATTCATTTAATTGTAACAATCTCTTCTTAAGTTGTTATAATAAGACTCATTTCTTAATTCTTCCAATTCATTTAACATCTTTCAAATCATAATTGAATTCTTTAATCACCCAATATGCTTTATGCTCCAATTCTACTAGTAAGTGACAAGTCTTTCCAAAAATTAGCCTGTAAGGAGTCATTCCAATAGGAGTTTTATAAGCAATCTTGTAAGCTCATAATGCAGTTTCCAGTCTAGCAGACCAATCTACTGTACTAGAGTTTGCAGCCTTTTCCATTATTTGTTTAGTCTCTCTATTAGAAACTTCAGCTAATCCACTAGTCTGAGGGTGACGAAGTAGATATTCTATGAATAACATTAAACTTTTCTGCCAATCTCTGAATGTATTTATTCCTGAAATGGGATCCTCCGTTAGTGATAATCACTCTCAACATTCTGTATCTAGTGAAAATGTTTTTCAATAAAATCTTGAAACACTTTTAGTGTCACAACGAGGTAAAGCTTCTGCTTCAATCCACTTTGAAACGTAGTCTACTGCAACTAATATGTATAAGTTCCCAGATGAAGAAAATGGTCCCATGAAATCCAATCCCCAAACATCAAAGATCTCAACTTCTAACATGAAATTCAGAGGAATTTCATTTCTTTTAGATATATTATCTACTCGTTGGCATCGATCACAAGTTTTTATGTATCTGTAAACATCTCTAAAGTGAATAGGCCAATAAAATCTAGCTTGTAAAATTGCACTACAATCTTCACTAAGTGCAACAGTCTCATTATCAGCAAACTTCCTCTTCTTGTTTAAAATATTTTTCATAAATTTCACATAATTGAGCATTTGCTCTAAAGCTTCTACAAAAGGAATATTTACCGTTAATTTCTTAAGAATTTCTATAAACTTGGAAAATTATTTATCCTTTTTGTGTTGTTTCAATCTTTGAGGAAATGGTGGTGGAGGTTTTTCCACAGTAATTTTCATTGGTATAAGTGGATTTTCTAAATCTGGGTATTCAACATCCTTTTCTTTTTTTGAATCCACTTTCTTTTTTTCAGTTTCCGTTTCTTTCTGCAATCTTGTTTCCAATTCTTTTCCACTTCGTAATTGTATCGCTTATATTTGTTCTTTTCCTTGACCTTTAGGATTTAATTCCACAGTACCAGGAAAAGTTCCCAATGTTCGGATACTAAGCGTAGTAGCGATATGCCCTAACTGGTTTTCAATATTCTTGATAGCATTTCCTTGATTTTGTAGCTGGTTTCTTGAATTTGTAATTGATTTCCTTGATTTTGTAATTGTTGACTCGTGTTCAGTATCAGCACTTTCATAGACAACTTCTTTTCCTTAAATTGAGTGTTACTGTTAAATCCTGGAGGATAAGAAGGTCTATAATTAACATTTCCTTGGTTGGATGAATTTCTCAATGGGTTTACTGTGTTGTTTGCCCATTATTGATTCGTAGAAGAATTGTTATTAAAATTAAAGTTAGGATCACTCCTCCTAGGCCATAATAGTTCAAATAAGGATTATTGGCTCTATTGTTAATAACATTTAGAGTCTCACAAGAAGGTTGAAAATTCACAAAATGCCCAGATGAATTATCTTCCATCATAGTAGGTGTTGGAGAATAATTCATTCTATAATGATATAATTTCTTTGATCTTGCAGCAATCTGCGAAGCTAACATAGATATTACATCAGAATCGTGGATGCTAGCTACTCTTTTAGGATTTATCCTTTCAGAGTGCCATTTAAAATTATTGGTAGATATCTCTTCTATTAACGAATAAGCCTCATCAAAAGGTTTTGACATTAAAGAACCACGAACCGCAGCATCTATGATCGATCTAAGATATCTCACTAATCCATTGTAAAAAGTTTGAATTATCAACCAATCTAGTAACGAATGATGTGGGTGCTTCCTATAAAGAACTTTAAATCTCTCCCAAGCTTCATATATCGACTCTCTATCAATTTAACAAAATGATGTTATTTTATTTCTAAGTTTAGCAGTTTTGGATGGAGGGAAACATTTGGATAGAAATTTCTGTGAATATTGTCTAATAGATCCAGGTGCTAACAAGTTTAACCACATCTTAGCCTTATCCCTCAGTGAAAAAGATGGAGGGAAATATTTGGATAGAAATTTCTATGAAAGTTCTCCTGATGGAGGGAAATATTTGGATAGAAATTTCTGTGAAAGTTCGCCCCAAGTTCTAATAGATCCTAGATAGAGGGAAATATTTGGATAGAAATTTCTGTGACAGTTCTCCCCAAGTTCTAATAGATCCAGGATGGAGGGAAATATTTGGATAGAAATTTCTGTGAAAGTTCTCCCCAAGTTCTAATAGATCCTGTTGAGGGAAATATTTGGATAGAAATTTCTGTGACAGTTCTCCCCAAGTTCTAATAGATCCAGGTAGATGGAGGGAAATATTTGAATAGAAATTTCTGTGAAAGTTCTCCCCAAGTTCTAATAGATCTAGGTGTGGAGGGAAATATTTGGATAGAAATTTCTGTGAAAGGTCTCCCCAAGTTCTAATAGATCCAGGTGCTAATGTTGGATAGAAATTTCTGTGAAAATTCTCCCCAAGTTCTAATAGATCCTGGTGCTAACAAATTTAAGAAATATTTGGATAGAAATTTCTGTGAAAGTTCTCCCCAAGTTCTAATAGATTCTGATGCTAACAAATTTAACTTCTTAGCCTTATCCCTAAGTGAAAAAGGAAAAAGTCTAAGTCTAATAGCATCGTTTGAAACTTTGTCATATTTAAAGGTAGCATAAAGTTCTAAAAAACAGCGAGGTGTAAATTAGGATCTTCATTTGGTGTACCTCTGAATTGATTGTTTTGTACCATTTGATAATAGCAGGTTTGAGCTCAAATGAATTAGCAGCTACATCAGGATTTTGGATAGATAAGTGAATCTCATCTGCTGTAATCTTCATTTGGTGTACCTCTGAATTGATTATTTTGTACCATTTGGATAATAGCAGGTTTAAGCATTCATTTGGTGTACCTCCGAATTGATTGTTTTGTACCATTTGGATAATAGCAGGTTTAAGATTATGAATTAGTAGCTACATCAGGATTTTGGATAGATAAGTGAATTTCATCTGCTGTAGGATTTGCATATTCTCGCAGAGGTCTCGGTTGATGTTCATTTTCTATTCCATGATTTTTCACATTATTTTTCATTGTGTTAGGATTTCTAGGTTCTTTTTTTAGTTTTATATATCTCCTAACAGTGCGTTCTAATTCTGAATTGTAGGGTATAAGATTTTCAGGTCTAAAATTATGCATAAAATTAAAATTAATACATAGAAAAATAGTTAACTAAATATGAAAATAAGTTACAATTCAAGTAAAAGTTTTCTAATAGTCCTAATTTGTTTGTTACTCTAATTATGATTTTTTTTAAAATCTAATTTTTACTCCTCGGCAACGGCGCCAAAAGCTTGACAACAACTTTATATATGCTAAAAAATATGAGAATTTGATACTACTGTTAGAAGATTTAAATCCCCGACAACGGTGCCAAAAACTTGACAACAGTAGTAGATTTGATAAAGATGTGTATAGAATATTCAATAATTGTAATGTCACACTTATCAATGCAAGTATACGTATCGCTCAAGTAATACAGAGCTCTAATGGAATCCTGGATATCAATCCCACAGGGAGTAATATTAGAGGGTACGAACTTAAGATTTATAAAATCAATACTTAATCACAACAACATAAGTGAAATTGCATATTTGTCATTAATAGACAATTAAAATAAAAATATAATTTTAATAAACTCTCAATCAACTAATTCTACTAATAAAATTTCTAATGTGAAGCTCAATATATAAGAAGACATCCTTCTCCTTGTCAAGAAATTTAAGTGAATGGATAAATTGAATCGGTTCAAATTATATTGTGCAAAATAGGAGCATACCTATTCGTTACCCTTTGAACCAAGCATAAAGAACATTGACTAATCTTATGCTTGGTTACTGAATTTGCGGCTAGGCTGGGAGGATACCGGCTCTCACTTTGGAGCTCCCACATTCCCATCGCCTAACATCTACACTTCCGCACCCAAACGATAGGACTGAATTGAGGATTTTAGTCTGTCACCCTAAAATCTCCAATTTTACGCCCGATAATTTTTATTTTCCTATTTATTTGCACCCAACTTTTAAGGACTTTGACCTCCCTAAATCTTGGATATAATGCTCATTTTAGTTGTAAAACTCAACATATTTTAACAAATCAATTGGCCAAATTGAAGGTAAATTAAGATTAAAGTGAAAAAATCATCACAACTTCTTTAACATTCTCATGGCATAACCAATTCAAATCACAATTTTACAAAATCTCAAGACAAGGAGAAAGACAGAGAAAACTACTGAGAACTCATGGAGAAGATACAACAAAACTCTGATTTCATATATAAAAGCAAAGTCATACAAACTACAATAAGTAAATACAACTTATCTTGAATTACTCCCGAAGTATCTCCTCAAAGTTCCTCTGAATCTCTTCCTTTCTTTACAACACACAAAATTCTTCTTTAAAGCGGCAAGGAGGAAGAAATCTCTCACTTTCCTTGCACTCTTACAATCTCTCGAAGAATTCCTCACAATACCTAACCCTAAATTACACTTCTCTGGACTTCCTGGACTCTCCGGACTGTCTGGACTCCCCCTTTTCAGCCTAAAAATTGTTTCTCTTAAAGTTGTAGAAGTGTTTCAAGAGTTGCCTAAGCGTCCCTTAAAAAATCATCCACATTCAATGCATCTATTGAGAGAACCGTCGTTCTCGCCGTCAGCAGACTCAATAGCGACATCGGCGGCCTTCTATAGTATTTAATTTTGGATTCTTGATAAAAAACCCATCGTCGGCGACGTCGATGGCGCCGTTGGCGGCGTCAATGGCTCCATCGTTGCCCAATGTCAAATCTTTATATTTTGGTCCTTTTTGCTCTAAATTCGCTCCTTTTTGCATCTTTTTGCTCCTATGACCATAATTCAACATACCTGCAACAAAACATCAGAAATACCTTTCTTTAAAGTGCAATATCATCAAAATCAGTGTAAAATATGTTTGAAAATCTCAACTTATTTTTATTTGGTCAATAACATAATTCACAAAATTCATACTATAAAAATTAAAGTAAGAAAGTTAAGTTAAAAAGGGTTTAATTAATGCTAACAGAAATGTAACTAAAAAAACTAAGTTAATTAAACTAATCTCTAAACCTCAAAGTTAAATTTACTAAGACTAGATAAAGTTTTGTGACGAAGAGTTCAAATTTAAGAAGGCATCTTTCCCCTTTACAACGAGTTAATGGATTTTGAATAAATTAAAATCATTTAAAAATATATAAAAATTTTTTAGTGCCGAATAGGAGCAATCTTATTCTTCACCCTTTTCCAAGTGCATAAAGAACATTGACTAATCTAGAGTTTGATCCCTAATTCTGTGCTTAGGCTGGGAGAATACCGATTGCCACTCTAGAGCTCCCTTTACTCCCTCACTTGAGGGCTAACAGTCTCGCATTAGTTTCCAATCAAATCAACCAAATTGGGGATTTTAATTTGTCCCATTAAAATCTCCAATTTTGTATCCATTAAAGTATATTTCCCTATGTATTTGCACTAAACTTCATGGATGAAATCCTCTCCCATGGAATAAAATGTGATTCTTACTATGTTGTAGAAATCAAAGCCCTTTCAAAACATATGTTTCTCAAAACGTATTAACATTTCAATTGGCCAAATAAAAAATTAAATGAAGATCAAAGTTTAAATCATCACAAAATTTTGACATTTAAAACCGTATAAAAAAATAATTCTTTACAAAACCATATCTCAATGTAGGGAGAAGGATAAAGAAGACTACTCAGAATTCATGAGAGATAGAACAAAACATGGATTTCATTATTAAAAAAAAGTTTACAAAACAAAGCAATAAAAGAACACAACTTATCTCACAATCCTTCCCAAGCAAATCCCTAAATGTTCTCTTCAATCCTTTCTCTCCTTACAAGCCCTCTCAATTTTCTCTTAGAAATATAATGAAAAAGAAATCTCTCACATTCTCTCTCCTCTTACATTCCTTGAAGAAAATCTTCAAGCCCTTGAATCTCTCTCTCTCTCTCTCTCTCCCCCCTTTCCTTCTTCTCACTCTCACACCACTCACACACACACACACGCTACCCCCCAAAACTCCTCTTACAGCCCTAAACTTCCCTCCATTTTATAAAAGGCTGCCTCCCTCCAAAAAAAATCAAAATTCCCCATAAAATTCTATCCAAAAGTCAACTCTTTCTAATTTAAAAGACATGTCCATTGATCTAAGAGACACGTCCCTTCTTAAAAGTACATTCAAAAGTGTCTAGATACATTGAATCACTCCAAGGAGTGTTTATAACAAGTTTCCCTTTGAAAATTTGTCCAAAATTTGTCCTAAATCGCCCTAATCATCAAAAAGTTATCTCTGTCGCATCGCATCATGCGTCAATTTTCTCGCATCATGTGCCAGTTCTCTGGATTTTGGTGCATCATGAGCCGGTTTGGCGCATCATGCTCCACTTTGTAATAGCTCCACCATTTTGCTTCGTTTGGTATTGTTTTAGCTCGGTTGGGCTCCATTTCAATTGTGTTTCCCTCTTAACAGATACACCTACAAAATAAGCATGAAAACAAGCTTTCCTTAAAGTATAATTTCATTCAAAACATGAGCAAAATGTAAAGTAGATTAAGCACATAAAGACATATCAAAATGTGCCAAGTCAGAATTTTTTTCTAGCTTGTTTTTTACTATAAATTGCGTTATTTTTGCTCCATTTTCTCCAAAACTTTATTTCCTGTACTTAAAACCAAAAATATGCAAAATACCTTCCTTTAAAGTGTAATATCATTAAAAAACTTTAAAATTGAGCATAATATATATATATATATATATGAAAAAGTAGGTAATTTTTAGACGTGTCAAACACCTTTTAAAAATCTGTTAAAATTAAATAATTCATCTAATAACCACTTCTGGCGCTTAAGCGTGGGGTACCTGGGGCTTAGGCGCTGCTCCTCTAGCGCTTAGGTGCCAATTTCGAGCTCTTTGGCATGCCTCTTCATTTTTTTGCACCTTTCTTCATTTTTGTTCCAAATTTGACCCTTTTTCACTCCTTTTAGCTTTTTCATCCATTTGATTGTTCCTGAAAGAAAAAAAAAACAAAAACCCTTCATTAAAGCACAATATCTAAAAAATAAGTTTAAAAATATGTATAAAAATACTATATATTTTATGTGTATCAAAATCCCCCAAACTTAAGATGTTACTTGTCCTCAAGTGACCCTTCAATCTTTAAAATACCAATATAAGTAGATGATGTATATCAGTATCTTTAAGAGTTAACAAAATTTTGATGTAGAAATATAGTAGTCCAATTTAAAAAAAAAATAGTAAATTAAATCAACTTAATGTTTAGAAATTTTTAATGATAAAAAATATGAAAATATGAGTTCCTATCTAATTCATAAATATTGTAAATTTCCCAAATATAGAGTTTAGGAAATTTATCATCTCCACTTAAAAATTTTTTTTATGCATAATTTTACTCACTATATTTTATCCTTAAGCTTTATAATTTCTCAAGTTTTATACTTTAAAAAGATTAGATGTGGAACCAATTTTTTAACAGACACTAATCCTCAAGCTTCTCCTCCCTTTTTCAAATTTTCTTTTTCTTTCTTATTTTTCTCTTTTTCTTATCATTTTTTTTTCTTTTCTTTTTCAGGCAGAGAATACTATATCTAGATAGACATTTCATGATTTTGAATCCCACTTTTCCTTTCCTAAAGTAAAGAGTTGATATTTTTCCTTCACTTAAAAACATAAAAATAGTTTTGAAAATTAATTTCCATAAAAGAAATTTAAGTTTTGAAAACTAAAGGTCTAAATTTCTAAATTTTTCAAAAATACATATTTTCCTACTAAAGATAATTACACTGTAATTAGCATTTTCCACACTAAAAATTTTTAACTTTAAGTTTTTCTACATTACTATAAATTTTAACTAAATTCTTTTACTCATTTCTTTATTCAAAATTTTACTTTCCTAAAATAACTTCATATACATGATCATTTTTTTTAAGATCAAAATCAAATTTGTTTAAAATACATTTGAGCATAAATAAATTTTTAAGTTCTTTAGGAAAAATTTTCATCCCTCCCCAAAACTTAAACTTTTAATAAAAATAAAATATTTTAGCATCATATATAAATAAGCATGAATGAAAACTAATTATAACATGCTTGCAGGAATTTTCATATCCTAAACATGCAAGTACAAAAATTAAAAACAGGGGTAAGAATTTAATTGATCAAATTTTAGTTTACTTAAAATACATAGATTCATCAAACTTCTATGAAGTGGAGCATAATATAAAAGTAAAAAAATTCACTAACAAACATAGATGACAACGACATAAAGAAAAATAATTGGTAGTAAATTGAAAATTTCAAACATTCCGCTTTTAAGTGACAAGTTAGCTAAATTCTAAACCTTCATAGTATTTTAGAATTAAGTTCAACAAACACTAACTAAATACAACAACACAATTAAAACAATTACTACCACACATAATAACTACTCACTAAACAAAAATACATCACAATAGGTGTACGAAACTAAACACAACATAACAAAAACTAATAGTCTCTACAATAACAACTAAAAACATAACGAAATGTACAAAATACTAATACTAACAACAGTACACAACAACACTTACGCTAAAAACATAAAATAAAACTAAATATCTAAAATAATCATCATTCTCTTCTTCATCACTATTGTTAGTACGCCAAACAACTCCAGGCTCATATGGTGGATATTTAGGGTACTGAGGAAGTACTTCATCCCGATTACCTCTATTTAGATACTCAGTAGCTATGTTGTATTCATCCTCATAATCACTACGTCTCTTCATATACCCATCTATATGTTTAACAAAATGTTCTAAGTTTGATACCTAATCCACAGTATATTGACATTGTCCAAAATCCTTTGTAATATCTGTGACTGAGAACCAGATCCAGAAGTTTGACCTTGTGATGTCAAGGCATGTGAAGTAGAATCTAGCAAAGTTGAGGCAACAAAACTATTGAAGAATCCACCCTTTCAGCCAAAAATAGAATGATGTGAATAAGAATTCAAATTCATGCTGGTAATGGACTTTTGGGGCTATAAGATCTCCTCCCAACTATCAAATCTAACTCCAGCCTGCTCACATAAATAAAATATCAAGGATGTCAATCCCAAACTTGCAGTAGTAGCAGTAATGGCTAAACTGGTAATAACTCCATGAATCAAAGCTTCAATATCAACAGGCTAAATCTGCTAAATGCAATAGTTTAAGGTTGCTCAATCTCGAGTCACTTCATTCAAATGATTTGTAGGCATTAGACGGGCAGAAATAAAGTAATATCATGTCTTTGCAGTAACATCCAACTTTGAAGTAGAAAATTTTACTCTTCTTTCATTTGTAATCATCCATGACCCTCTCCTAGCAGTCAAAGATGAAATAATCTCATCTATCTCCTCTTCAGTAGGACTATAGTTTGAGTAAAAACACTAAGTGCTCTGGGGCAATTGATAAAATTGATTAATTATCTCAGGTGAAAAACGTACAGTCTTTCCCCTCACCATGACTCCTTCATCAGCTTCAGGGAGATTTGCATAGAACTCTCGTACAAAAAAAATCACTGTGACAACAGAAAAATAATAGAACCGCACCCACTAACGGCGAAAATCAAATCTTCAACAACTCCTACACTTTTAAAGCATTGTTGAGAAATCAATTTCCTCAAATTCAGTGCATCACTATATCGATCTTGAGCTCTCAAACTGACAAATTTACTTGAGTCGAATGGAGCCTGCCCCTTGTTTCTCTTCATTCTTGGTGTCATTTTCTGAAAAATGTATAAAATTTAAAATAAATTCCAAATTCAACTCCAAATCACTAAACTAAACTCCTAGGAACTTAAACTAACAAATCTATGCATTTTCCATAATTTGTTTTTCAAATTTTCATCATGAATAGTGATTTTCATGTAGCTCATAAATGTGTTCAAAATACATGGTGAGAATCAAAAAGTTTTGCATTGTAGTGAAGCCTTACCTCAAGAAGATTAAATCTAGCAAATTTGGCTTGAAACCACAAAGAAATCTTCATTAAAGATGATGCCCTAGCTCTCCAAATTACAAAAAAAAAGGTAAGAGATGAAGTCGAGGTTCATTAATGGTGTTTTTAGACAAATTTTTTTTTAAAACCGTTCACGAACTGGATTTCGTGAACCAACACTTAAGCGTGAATGGTCTAGCACTTAGGCGCCTGTCTCTCTATTTAGGCACAAATTTTGATTTTTTTGATTTAAGTGAAATGCATGTCTAGCCTAAGTTAAGTAACCCTATATTGCCTCAAAACACTGTAATAACTATTTCCTCTCCTCTTATCTCTTCTCTTACTAAAGATTCAACAATCTTAACTAATTTGATTCAACACTAAATAACATAAAATTTCACACAAACAAAACACTTTTACTAATTCAAAAACCATTACAAACGTTTTCAAATACATAAATTCTCAATCTAATTAGTCTTGGATGAGAAAATTCCTAAACGTAATGCTAGATTTTTAATAACTTAAAACACACATTAAAACCTTTAACGTTAACAAACAATAAATAGTTAAACACTAAATCACAAACTTAATTTCACTCTCTACTTGATGTCACAAATTCTAGCCTATCATTAGTCTACCCTTAAGCATTTGGAATTTATATATGAAAGAATGGATGATGATTAATAACTCTAGTTGAATCTTCTTCAATCCACTCGTTCTTTAGATACATTGCCTTGTCTGTTTCTTGTATAAATTGGTATGGCTAAACTGCATCTTAAGTTGTCATCCCATATGATCCAGATGTGCGATAACTTCCTCACTTTTGCTTCAATTGAAGCCACGCTAGCCTCAATTTTAGTAATTTTATCAATTACTCCTTTGATACTAAAGGCTAGGAAATCATCATGCATCTCTTTTGCACCCTAACTAATAAAATTATTTCTTCTTACTTCCTCCTTCTTCTTTAAATCACTTTCCTAAGATGACATTTTACAAAACACCTCTCTTTTTACTTAAAATTTAGGATTAAATGGAGGTGTGGTGAGATTTCTTCTCATACCCTTCTATTTATAGGCTCTAAACCCGCATAAAACAACTTGGTATGTCCTAGAACTGTCTTCCACATTCAATTTAACCAATTAATAGTTTAAACTTCTAGAAACCAAATTTAGCACATGTTTTTTAACTGTCGCGCTTAAGTGTCAGTGCCCAATTTAGCACAGGTCAACTTAACGTCTAAACATTTGTTCTACTTATCTAAGTCATCTTTTAAATATCTTAGAATAATCACTAACTCATTATATGGTCAAAATTCTACCAGAATTTTCTAAATCACACACAACAAAAAAACAAAAAAAAAACACAAATATAACTGTGGGGTGCCGCCCATAAAGCACTTGGTTTAACATCGTCAGCCCGACGTAACTCGTGCTTATTTTGATTAACCCAACATAGAAAATCATTTAATCTAACTTGGTCACCTAAAAAAGTAGGATTTCAGCCGATGATCATTTACTTTGAATATTTTATCAGTTTTAGGATCCTTGATATCCACAGCTCCATAAGGATAAACTTTTCTCACAACAATTGACCCCATCGACCTAGACTTAAGTTTGTCTGAAAATAATCTTAACCTTATATTATAAAGCAAAATTTGTTGCCTTGGCTAAATTTTTTTAGTAAGAATCCTCCGATCATGCTACATCTTCATCGTTTCTTTGTAAATCAATGCTACATCTTCATCGTTTCTTTGTAAATCATAGCACTTTCATAAGATTCATTCATTATCTCTTCAAGCTCATTTAATTCCAATAACCTTTATTCATCAACATATTTAAATTTATAATTAAACACTTTAATAACTCAATATACGTTATGCTCAAGTTTAACTGGTAAGTGACACGCTTTCCCAAATATTAGTCTATATGGGAACATTCCTATAAGAGTTTTGTATGTAGTCCTATAAGCCCACAAAGCATAGTAAAGTTTAGTTGATTGATATAACTAAAATATATATTATTTTTAGACACATTTTTATACCTATTTTTGAGATATTGTGCTTTAATGGAAGATATTTTTGTATTTTTCTTGTAGATACAAGTAAAAATTGAAAAAAATGCTTAAAAGAGTGAAAAAAGATCAAATTTGGAGCGAAAAAGTGAAAAATTGTGCAAAAGCGTTTTGGCGCCTAAGTGTTAGATCTGATGCTTATGCACCGGTTAAACAGAGAAGACCGCGCCTAAGCGCCGAGACCCCGCGCTTAAGCACCAGTGGCAGTTACTAGATGAGTAAAATTGATTTTCATGAATTTTGAAGAGATTTTTGAGGCACCCATTCGCTTAATAGGTGGTTGTAACCACTATGGACAAAAATTATCATGAAAGGATGCATCTCTTGGGAAAATATATTGAATCAAGACACATTTTGAGGAGATCCCAAGACACCACTTGGAAAACTGTAAAAGAAAGAAGAAATGACTCAGAAAAGAGTTCTGAAAATATTGGCAAGTTTTGAAAGTTCTTTTCTAAGGAGTTAGTTTGGAGAGATTTTTAGGAACAACTTTTTATTTACTTTATCCTTTTTGTTATTTTGTTTTGAGTGATTCTAAAAGAGAAGATGTTCAACAAAACTTCAAGAGTTTGGTGGAGGACTTGAGATAAATTTTTATCTATTTGTTTTAGACTACTTTTGATTTTAATTGAAACTTGTTGTTGGTTTGACAATAATTTCTTCTTTTAAACTAATGTGTGGTTTAGTTTTTCCCATTTTAATCAAGACTTGTTGTTGGTTTGACAATAATTTCTTCTTTTAAACTAAAGTGTGATTTTATTTTCTCCATAGATATGAGTAGTTTTCTTTATCTTTCTTCTTAAAATGATAAGTAATTAAGTTTTGGATGGAAGTATGTTGGTTTGACAATGATTTCTACTTTTAAACTAAAGTGTGGTTTTGTTTTCTCCATGATTTAGTAGTTTTCTTTATCTTTCTTCTTAAAATGATAAGTAATTAAGTTTTGGATGGAAGTTGTGCAGAGTATTGATCTTTGATGTTGGAAGAAGTTGTGATGATTTAAATCCATGCACATCATTTACTTCTTGATTTGACCAATCCAGATGTTAAAATTTGTTGTGAGAACATGTAAGAACTGAGCCGACCATTTACTTCTTGATTTGGTCTATCCAGATGTTAAAATTTGTTGTGAGAACATGTAAGAACCAGACATTTACTTCTTGATTTGACCAATCCAGATGTTAAAATTTGTTGTGAGAACATGTAAGAACCGAGCTGGGATTGTCTCAGTCAACAATTGGAAAGAATCACATGAGATTGTATGAATGAGAATTTAGTTCATATGATTGAGTGCAAATAAATAGGGAAATATTCATTGATGGGTGTAGAGTTAGAGGACTTTAAAGTGATAGGTTAAAGCCCCTAACTTGGTTTATTGTTTTAGGTTTTGATATGAGAATGTTAGCCCCTAAGTGGAGGGAATTGAGGGAACTCTAGAGTGAGAGCTAGTATCTTCCTTGCCTAGCCGGTCAACTACAACTTTAAATTAGCCAATGTTCTTTATAGCAACTCTAGTAAGGGTAAAGAATATTATTGCTCTAGGGAACTCTAGAGTGAGAGCTAGTATCTTCCCTGCCTAGCCGGTCTTCAAGACTATTCAAACTATAGTAGCCAATGTTCTTTATAGCATCTCTAGTAAGGGTAAAGAATAATATTGCTCCTATTTGGCATAACACAATTTGCATACTTTCACAACAAAATTCTTATTCTTATTACTGATTCATGATAAGAAGAAAGATATTTTCATATTAAATACTTTTCTTCTATAAAAACTTTAGTTATCTTTTTATTATTTCGTCAAAATATAAAAAAAAAATACAAAAAATATTTTAATTTTAAATTCCTACAAAATTATTTTTTTAGTTTAAGTAATTATCTTTTTAAAAATATAAAAACTTTCTAAAAAGTGGATATTTCATAATCTTCTCTGTGGGTCCATTATAGAGGTCTTAATCAACAAGTCATATATTAATTGATAACAATATGTATACTTCNAGGGTAAAGAATAATATTGCTCCTATTTGGCATAACACAATTTGCATACTTTCACAACAAAATTCTTATTCTAATTACTGATTCATGATAAGAAGAAAGATATTTTCATATTAAATAGTTTTCTTCTACAAAAACTTTAGTTATCTTTTTATTATTTCGTCAAAATATAAAAAAAAATATACCAAAAATATTTTAATTTTAAATTCCTACAAAATTATTTTTTTAGTTTAAGTAATTATCTTTTTAAAAATATAAAAACTTTCTAAAAAGTGGATATTTCATAATCTTCTCTGTGGGTTCGTTATTGAGGTCTTAATCAAAAAGTCGTATATTAATTGATAACAATATGTATACTTACTAGTAATCCAATATAAATATATATAAATTAAAAAGTTAAATTCTTATTTTTCTTCAGGATCAAGTTTTTGGTTTTGTTGCAAAATAAGGAAATATAAGTGAAAAATACCATCCCAACTATTGTTATGCTATGCATAAGCATTAGGGTTCCAAGGATCAAGTTTTTGGCGCCACTGCCGGGGAAGAAAACTAAGTAAATTTCTATTTTTAAAAATTCTTATTTAAACTTTAAATATTGCATCTTATTTTGTATGTTTTTTTTTAATTTATTTTATTTTATGTTAGTGTATGCATAGTTCAAGTTCTGAAGGAATAGTGCCTACGATTCTGAATTATAAAGAACTATTAGAAAAATTAGAAAAACCAAAAAAATTAAAAACCTTGAAAAATCCAAAAAAATTATAGAAATGGCAAACCAAAATAATTAAAATGCTGAAATTCATCAAGATTTTAGACCGTTGAGAGATTATGGCAACCCTACTGTAGATGAACTTCATTTTAGTATTTAAAAACCTACTGTAGTGGCTAATACATTTGAGCTTAAACCTGCTATTATCTAAATTGTATCAAATAATCAGTTTGGGGGATCACCAATTGAAGATCCAAATTTAAATCTTACCAATTTTTTCAAATAATCAGTTTGGGGGATCACCAACTGAAGATCCAAATTTACATCTTGCCAATTTTTAATTGTGTGCTACATTTAAATATGATGGTGTTTCAGATGATGTCATAAGACTTAGGTTATTTCCTTTCTCATTGAAGGATAAAGCTAAGATGTGGTTTAATTCATTAACATCTAGATCTATCAGAACTTGGGGTGATTTAGCACAAAAATTCCTTGCTAAATATTTTCCACCAACCTATCAGAACTTGGGGTGATTTAGCACAAAAATTTCTTGCTAAATATTTTCCACCATCAAAAGCTATCAGACTTGAGGGTGATTTAACACAAAAATTCCTTGCTAAATATTTTCCACCATAAAAAACTGCAAATCTTAGAAATGAATTTAGCTTCCTTGTTAAATATTTTCCACCATAAAAAACTGCGAAGCTTAGAAATGATATTACATCTTTGAATCAGTTTGAAGGGGAGTCTATTTATAAAGCATGGGAACGATTTAAAGAACTCTTAAGAAAGTGTCTACACCATGCTATACCGTTAATAATTCAAACCTTTTATAATGGATTAATTGGTTCTCTTAGATCTATTATCGATGCCGTTGTTGGTGGTTCATTGATGTCGAAACCATTTCATGACACTTAAGCTTTATTTGAAGAGATGACTACCATTAATTTTTAATGGCCTTCTGAGAGGGTAAATCCAAAGAAAGAAGCCAATATTCATGAAACTGATGCATTTACTATGTTAGCAACTCAAGTTGCTGCAATTTCAAGGAAGTTAGACCAATTTGGAATGAATTTTCCTCAACCAATTTCCATGATTGTAGAGAATTCATTAGGCCAAATGGTAGATTCTCAAGCATCATTAGAAACTTTGAATGCCATAATTAATAAGCAAAATAAACCATATTCCAATTATTATAACCTAGGGTGGAAGAACCATCCCAATTTTAACTGGAATAACAATTTGGGTGATAATAATCGTCAATGGTGGAACAACCAAGTAAAACCAATAGGAAACTGGAACAACTAATTGAATAATGAATATAGATCTACTTATCCTCCAGGAGTCAACAGTAATACAAAATTTAAGTAATATATCCCAAGGAACACTTCTTAGTAATACTGAATCAAATCCAAAAGACTAGAATAAAGAGCAAGTTAAAGCCATACAACTTAGAAGCAGAAGAGAGTCAGAAGGTAGGATTCTAAAAGTGATTGAAGTAGAGAGAGAAGAAATTGAAGAATCAAAACAGGATGTTTCAAAAGATTCTGAAAGACCTATTTGTCCATTGAAAATTGATTTAGAAAAACCACCACCTCCATTTCCTCAGAGACTTCGACAACAAAAGTTGAATAAGCAATTTTCAAAATTTATGAAAATATTTAAGAAGCATACAATCAATCTTCCTTTTACTGAAGCCTTAGAACAAATGTCAGGCTATGTAAAGTTTATGAAGGATATTCTCAATAGAAAAAGGAAGTTTGAAGATAATGATACTGTTGTACTTATTGAGGAGCGCAGTGTTATAAGTTAGAAGAAACTTCATGAAAAGCTTAAAGATCTTGGTAGCTTTACAACTCCATGTGCGATAGGATATAGATTTTATGGGAAAGCTTTATGTTATTTAGGTGCAAGCATTAACCATATGTCATTATCAATATTTAAAAGAATGGGATTAGGAGAAAGAACCCTTACTACTGTAACTCTGTAGTTAATAGATCATTCACTAACATACCCTAAAGGAGGTTTATAGAAGATGTCCTAGTGAAAGTGGATCAATTTATTTTTCCTGTTGATTTCATTGTGCTACGATGTCCTAGTGAAAGTGGATCAATTTATCTTTCTTGTTGATTTCGTTGTGCTAGATATGGACTTAGTGAAAGTGGATCAATTTATCTTTCCTGTTGATTTAATTGTGCTAGATATGGAGGAAGAGAAAGAAATATCTATCATTTTGGGGAGACCTTTCCTAGCCACATGAAGAGCAATGATAGATGTACAAAAAAGAAGAATTAACAATGTGTGTCAATCATCAAACTTTTACTTTTAACATTTCAAAATCAATGAAATACCCTGCAAAAGGTAAAGATGATGAATGCCATAAAATGGATGTTATAAGATATCTGAGCAAATGCCATTTCAAGACTACTTATGAAGAAAAATCTTGAGAAAATGATTTGGAACACAAGCAAGAAGAGGAATTAGATCAATGCATAAACCTTTCTATAGAAGGTTCAAGTTATGTTCAAGAAAGTTTTGAAATTTTGGACACAATAAAGAAAGATAAATCATTTTGTCTATCTATTGAAAAACTTTCAGAACTTGAGTTGAAATTACTTCCTAAACTTTTAAAATATGACTTTTTAGTAGATTCCTTTACTTTACCTGTTATAATTTCCTCGAAGTTAACAAACGAAGACGAAGAAAAGCTCATGAAAATTTTGAAAAATTTTAAGAAAGCCTTCGGATGGACAATTATTGATATTAAAGGAATCAGTCCTTCTATTTGTATGCATAGAATCAACTTGAAAGAAAACTGCAAACCTGACCAGAGGAAAATATTTTGAGATTTTCATACCTATTTTCTACTATTTTTTATGTTTTGTTGCAGGAATGATGAATTAGGGTCTTTGGAGCAAAAGATGCAAAAAGGAGCAAATTTGGAGTGAAAATCGACCCCTCCAACGGAGAGATTTTCCCGAGACTCCAGAATTAATTCATTAAGAAGGTCCGCCGACGGTGCCCTTGAGGCCGATGACGGCGAGCTCGGTGATTATGTCTAACTATGCTTTGGATGAGGACAAATTTTGAAGGGATGCTTAGGCAACTCTTGGGAAAGCTCATACACATCTTTAAAGAGAAGACTTTGGCTGAAATTAGGGGGGAGAGACTCAAAATTAAAGTGTGAAACAAGTGTAGAGAGTCTAAATTGTGAGGAATTCTTGGAGAGATTGTAAGAGTGGAGGGAAAGTGAGAGATTTCTTCCGCCTTGCCACTTCGAAAAGGAATTCTATGTGTTGTAAGGAAAAAAAGAGATTCAGAGGAACTTCAAGGAGTTTTCTTGGGGAGAAATTAGAGATAAGTTTATTTATTTTTGTAGTTGGTATGACTTTGATTTTATATATGAATTCCGAGTTTTGTTGTGTTTTCCCCGTGAGATCTAAGTAGTTTTCTCTATCTTTATCCTTTTCTTGAGATTTGTGAAATGATGATTTGAATTGGTTGGGCCACGAAAATGTTTAAGAAATTGTGATGATCTTTTCATTTTGTTCTTAATTTACTTTCAATCTGGTCAATTGATTTGTTAAAATATGTTGAGTTTTCCAACTAAAGTGAAGATTACATACAAGATTCACAGAGGTCAAAGCCCTTGGATGTTGGGTGCAAATAAATAGGGAAATAAAATTATGGGGCGTAGATTTGGAGATTTTAGAGTGACAGACTAAAATCTCCAATTCGGTCCTATCATTTGGGTGCTGAAGTGTAGATGTTAGCCCTCAGGCGAGAAGAACATGAGAGCGCCAAAGTGAGAGTCGGTATCCTCCCAGCCTAGCCACAAATTTAGTAAACAAGAATAGGATTAGTCAATGTTTTTTATGCCTGGACCAATGGGTAATGAATAGGTATGCTCTTATTTGACACAATATAATTTGAACCAATTCATTTTATCCGTTCACTATAATTTCTTGACAAGGAGAATGATACTTTCTTATATATTAAATATCACATTCAAACCTTACAGAGTATAATTAGTTATTTAAGAGTTATTAAAATTACATATTTATTTCAATTGCTTATTAGTGATAGGTATAATTAGTTATTTAAGAGTTATTAAAATTACATATTTATTTCAATTGCCTATTAGTGACTCATAAGCTAGTTATTTAATAGTTATTAAAATTACATATTTATTTTAATTGCCTATTAGTGACAGATAAGTAAATTGAACTTCATTGTTGCAATTAAACTATTGCTTTTCTAAAATCTTAGTTTGTAGTTCTAATCTTACTCCCTGTGGGATCGATATCTAAGACTCCATTAGAGCCTTATATTACTTGAGCAATATGTATACTTGCATTGATAAGTGTGACTTTACAATTATTGAATATTTATTATGTCCATATTTATCCAATCTATAACTCTTATTAAATTTTGGTAGAGTTGCTGAGGAATTTATTCTTTTAGCAATAGTATTAAATACTTATATTTTTAAGCATATATAAAGTTGCGGTCTAGTTCTTGGCACCGTTGTCAGGGAGTGAGTAAACAAAAATTACAATTAGAGTAACAGACAAATTATGATTATTAAAAAATTTTTACTTGAATTGCAACTTATTTTCATATTTAGTTAATTGTATTACTGTGCACTGATTTCAAATTATATGCGTAAATTTGGATCTGAAAATCTTATACCCTACGATTTGAAATTAGAACACACTATTAGAAAATTAGAAGATTGAAAAGAGAACCTAAAAATTCTGATACAATGAAAAACAACCTGAACAATCAAGAAATAGAGAATGAACACCAACCTAGACCCCTACGAGATTATGCAAATCCTACAGTAGATAAAATTCACTTATCTATCCAAAATCCTCATGTAGCTGCTAATTCATTTGAGCTTAAGCCTGCTACTATCCAAATGAAACAAAATAATTAATTTGGAGGTACACCAAATGAAGATCCTAATTTACACCTCGCTAGTTTTTTAGAAGTGTGTGCTACTTTTTAAATATGATAGAGCCTCAAACGATGCTGTTAGATTTCAACTTTTTCCTTTTTTAACTGAGGGATAAGGCTAAGATGTGGTTAAATTTGTTAGCACTAGGATCTATTAAAACTTGGGGAGAACTTTCACATAAATTTCTATCCAAATATTTCCCTCCATCCAAAATTGCTAAATTTAGAAATTACATAACATCGTTCTGTCAGATTGATGGAGAGTCAATATATGAAGCTTGGGAGAGATTTAAAGATCTTCTTAGGAAGTGCCCTCATCATTCATTACCAGATTTGTTGATAATTCAAACTTTTTATAACAGATTAGTTNCATTACCAGATTGGTTGATAATTCAAACTTTTTATAATGGATTAATGGGATCTCTTAGATTGATTATAAGTGCTGCGGCTGGTGGTTCTTTAATGTCAAAACCTTTTGATGAGGCTTATTCATTAATAGAAGAGATGGCTACCAATAACTTTCAATGGCNATATATATATATATATATATATATATATATATATATATATATATATATATATGTATCTATATCTATATATATGTATATATATATGTATCTATATATATATATATGTATATATATCTATATATATGTATATATATATGTATCTATCTATATATATGTATATATATGTATCTATATCTATATATATGTATCTATCTATATATATGTATATATATGTATCTATATCTATATATATGTATCTA
>JXCR01148586.1:78585-96567 GCA_002079205.1 Phalaenopsis hybrid cultivar | reverse complement strand
GGGGGGGGGGGGATGGAGAGATGGTTGTGATCTTGATCTTGTTCTGCCTCTATGGGTATGGGTAGGAGAACCATTATTTGTTGTGGCTTTACCTTCTTCCTGCATTGAGTTAGCCCCTTGTTGTAATTTTTGCACTTCTGTAACTGGTTTTTTCTTTCTCCTTGCTATTTGAACTTACCAATCATCTTCAACTATTTGTTTGATACAAGTAATTATATGATCCTCAATGACTTTGTCATGAGTTTTTGTATGAAAAGGATTCTCCAGCTCGTCATGAATGGAGGATGGAGTAGTGATCATTATAATTTCGTTTACTTCCTTTCTTACCAATTTAATTGGAGAGTCCACTGCATTGCAGTTAGATGGGGGATCAGACAGCTCACCTAGTAGATTAGCTAATGAGGAATCCACAGTGGTTATTGAGAAAGGTTCTTTAATCCCTTGAGTGGTTTTGTTTCTATTGTTGAGGTTTGTTTTTTCAGCAATATTTTTTATGGCCATAAATGAGATTACTCCTGATTCTTTCTAATCCCTACCAGCATTTTTTTAAGGGGGGGTGTAACCTGTAACATTTCTTCAATGTTTGGCCAAACATTTTACAATTTTGGCAATAGTAAGGCTTTTGCTCAGCTACAATTTCTTGCCAAAACCCTCAGTGTCTGATCCAATCCAAATTCTCTTCAACTCAGGGAGAGTAATGTCTCTTTCCACTTGTATTCTTGAAAGGCTGGTCTAGCCTTATTTTATGTGGGGCATCCACTTTAAGTGGTGTACCTAATGCTCTTCAAATATTGAATAAAGCATTTAGCATGAACAAAGGAAGTGGAAGGCCAGGCAATTTGAACTAAAGGGGAACCATAGGGGGTTCTTTGCTTGGATCAAATTCAGGAGTCCACTTCACAATTTTGATTGTCGTACCAGCAATAATCACAGATTGTTTTGCAAAGAGTCTTGCATAGTCTTCCTCCACAACTAATTGGATTAGGAGATGTCTCCCATCCATTAAAAAAATTTTCTAGTTTCCAATTAACTTTAGGGATTCGAAGTAATTTTGAACCAGCTCCATCTTTGGGTGTCCTAATTGAAATTTACCCACCAAAGTAAATTTAACTTCTTTCTTAAGTGAGGTAATGTCTCTATTGTTTAAGAAAATAGCAGTTTCACCCTCCTTGGATCCAAGAGGGTGAACGCAAGGACTGCTTCCTTTCCCAGCAGCTGTATCATGAAATTCCTGTGGGAACACTAGTTGATCAAAATCTTGTAAGGCTTCATTTGTTCTTCTAACAACTCCAGCATAAGTTGCTTTAGTCCATTATGAATCAGTGTGAATATCAGTAGGTGTAGCCATAATAAAGTCACACCCCAAAGGGAAGATAAACTCCCCACCAGGGAGCACCAAAAAACTAGGAAAGGAAGAAGGAAATAGAAAACCTTCCCAAACTTAGATCAAAAGATCACCTAGAAGGGCTTAGCCTTCGAAGGTGATGAAAATGCATTCAAAACAAAACAAGATAATAGGGATTGGACTGTCAGTAATGAATGGACTGTCTGTCCCCTAGACCAGCTTGTGCAAGCAAATTTGCAGGTCGGTTGCCTTCTCTGTGGACAAAGTGGAATTTTAGATTGATGTTGGAGGAGATGAGGTGGATCTTATTTTTCCACTTGAGCATGTGCCAAGGGCAGTAATGCTGATCAAGATCTTGAAGTCAGATTCAACCAATAAATTTAGTATTTTCGCTCTAAAATCAATGTGGATAGCCCAATTTACAGCAATAAATTTAGTCTCCAAAGCATCTACTGCAAAAGTTGGAGAAAGGAAATTAAGAAGATAGGAGCCCTATAAGTTTTTTAAAAAGTCCCCCAATACCAACATTAGATTGGTAGAAGCTGCCCTCAGTATTGACTTTCAGCCACCCAGCTTCTTGTTTGAGCCAATATACTAAATGGAATTCTAAGATAGCCTGACTAGAAATGTTTCCAAATAAAAGAAGGTCATGAAAAGCCTTATATAGAGAGAGTTTTTTTTTCCAAAAAGCAAGGCAGTTAGATGCTACTTTTGTAGGAAGTTGCTATTGCGTACTTTCAAATGGTTAAGCACTGTTGACCACACTTGTTGAACAAAGTTACATTGGATAAAAAGTTGAGGAGTAGTTTCCTCTTGCATTTTGCATAGGACACAGCTGGATGGCCCTCTCAACCCTTTCAGCTTCAATATGCATCAATGGTGAGAAGTTTGGAAAAGAGTCTCCAACAGAAGAAGGAAATAGAAGGAGAAATAAATTTTCCCCATAGTGGTTTCCCCCATGGGGACTTCAATCCATGGGACAGAAGGGAGTAGATGTAAGCAGTAATGGATTGAGATGTGCCCTTTCTAGTGATTAATTTATCTTTCCTGGTATGATCCAGTGGTATGCTAGTAATCCTGTGACTGGTGGAGGTATCTAAAATATTCTGAAGGTTAAGGAGATTCCAATGTCCCTCATTCCAGCAGTTTGACACCTTAGTAATTATGGTTAAGGGGGTTGGGTGTACATCAGCTAGCTTGCCATCTCTCATCCAGTTATCCAGCCAAAGATTAATGTTCCCCTCCCCTAATTCCCAAATGAAATGTTCTTTAGCAGTTTCCTTTATCTTGAGCATTTTAGATCGAATTTTGGAATCACCCAGCTTAGGTGTGGCAAGAGAGGGATGAAAATCTCTGTAGTACTTGCCTTTTAGGAAAATTGCCCATAGATGAGACTTGAAGTGTATCAAAAGCTTGCAAAAATTGATATGGTGAGGGTGTTTAAAGCTTCTAAAACCAATCCCACCATTATCAACAGGTTTGCAAAGAGTATTTCAATTTGTCCAGTGCATTTGGTTTCCTTGACCTGACCAAAGAAATCTGTTGAATGTTCTCTCAAGTAGCAATTGTGTGCTCTTCTTCAAAGTGACCATTGTAGGATGTAGGACGGGAAAGAAGAAAGTACATGTTTTAAGAGTGTCATTCTTCCTCCATTAGAGAGAAAGAAGTTTGTCCAGCTGAGAAGCTTAGTTTAAATCTTTGTAACCACTTCATCAAATTGAATTTGTCTGGACCTACCTTTCAGCGAATGAACCCCCAAATATTTTAGAGGGGAGCTGGAAGATTTGAAACCAGTGAAGTCTGAAAGCCACAATTTGAAGCATTGTTCGACCCCTTAGCTGAAATTAAAGCTGCACTTCTGCTTATTCAAAAGAAGCCCAAAATAGGCAAGAAACTCATTAAGACATTTCTGGATTTGTCTAGCAGCAGGTTTAGTGGATTTAGGGAAGAGTATAACATCATCTGCCTAAGATAAGTGGTTGATGGAAATATTGGATCTATGCTTGAACTAATTATGTGGAGATGAATTTGACACCTGGTTAAGCATTAAGGAAAGGTAGTCAAAAACCAAAATAAAAATGGTTTGTGAGAGGGGTTCACCTTGTTTAATTTCTCTAGTTGCTTTGAAGTAGCCATTTATAGACCCATTAATAAGCAGAAAGTGAGCATTGTTATTGAGCCATCTCATGAGTAGTTTAATGAAATCTAGAGAGAAACCTCTTGCTTGAAGAACCTTCTCAATAAAATCCCAATGGATTGTGTCATAAGCTTTACTTATGTCAAGTTTATATATCAAATTACCCCCCTGCAGCTTTTATCCAGGTCTTGGTAAAGTTCCTGTGCTAATTGGACATTATCAACAATATTTCTTCCTTTAATAAAAATAGTTTGGTTCATGCTAATAATTTTGTGTGGATGAGGATGGATTCTAGCAACAAACACTTTACTAATAGTCTTAGTAACCTCATTGGTGAGACTAATAGGCCTAAACATCTTCCATCTCTTACAATTTTTCTCCTTTGGGATGATGTTAATAGTGGAGGATATGAAGCACTTTAGAGGGTCAAGACCCTTGAAAAAGGCTTGCACAACTTCAATCACCTCCATCTTGATTATATTCCAAGATTTTTTATAGAAATCAGTTGAATAACCATCTCGGACAGCAGCCTTATTATTGTCAATAGAGTCTAAAGCAGATTTGATTTCCTCTTCAGAAGGGATATGTGATAGTTAAAGGCTGGAAGTGAACATTCTGCAATGATCAAAGAGGTTTACCTGTACAACTTCTCTTGTTATAGTGGGTTGAGTAAATAGATTTTGGTAGTACTCCAATGCACTGATACAGATATCACTTATAGTATTGAGCTAGACTCTATGAGAATCCTTAATCTGATGTATTTCATTGCATTTCCTTATATAATTAATGATGGCATGATAGTATTTTGAATTTTTGTCCCGTACACAGAAGTGAGTTTGTGCAACTTTTTGATGAAGGAGTTGCTCCTGCAGGTGGATAACATTGAGTAGGTTTTCATTTGCAGTGAAAAGAACAGCTTCCAAAGAGGGGTTTTCAGCTTGCTGGGTCTCCAAATTTTCAATAAGTGCCTCAGCTCCCCCAACCTTAGTGTGCAAATTGCCAAAGACTTGCCAATTCCAAGCTCTATGATTAGCTGCTAGTCTTTTTTGTAGAATCCATAATTTCACCCAAGGGTTGTCATTATGATAACTGGTCCAAATGGAAAGCACCTGTTTAAAAAATCAGGATGTGAGGACCAGACATTTAGATATATGAACGGGGCTTTAGTGAGTGTGGAGGAGCTTTGAATTCTAATAAGAAGGGGTCTAAGGTCAGACACAGTCATGGGCAGATGAGTAATTGAGGTATGCAGGAAATCATTTAGCCAAACTTCATTAGTTAAGGCCCTGTCTATCCTTTCCCAGATACTTCCCCTTCCCAATGTAAATTTGGGGCCTGAGAAGCCCAAATCATATAATCTAGTGAGCTGCATATTATCTTTGAAGAAATTCATTTTATTGATTTTAGGAGGTCTACCACTAGCCTTTCCACAGGGAGAAGGCACGTAGTTAAAATCCCCACAGACCAACCACTTAGAAAAAATTGATTGGCTAAGTAGAAAAATCTCCTTCCATAATTCTCTCCTACCATCAAAATTACTAATGACATAAACAAAAGTAGCTTGAGCAGAATAACCAGCCAAATTAAGGGAGATATGAAGAAACTGAGGGTGATCATGTATGATTTTCGAAGTGACTTCCTTTCTACAAATAAGCCAAATCTTGTAATTGCAATTTGGAGAAAACTGGAATCTAAGGAACTAATTAATGATTCTGGATTGATGTTTAGAAACCATAGGTTCAAGTAAGGCAATACACCAAAACTTGTGCATCCTATTTAAGTGGAGTAATCTGCTAAGGGACCTATGATGTGCCCAACTTGTGCACCCTAACATTCCAACAAAAGTGATTAATCATAAATTTTTTTCCCCTCCTTCTAGTTCTAAGAAGGGAATCCAAGCTCTTGTTCATAGAGTCCCCAACTGCTGAAACCCCACTTTTCAGCTCCTGTAGACCCTTCTTCTTTTCTCATGACAAATGTAACTACCATTCTTCTTCCAGATAAAAAATCATCTATTGAACCAGGTTGTCTTCAAACTCAGCTATAAATGTAGGAGCTAAAGTAGGAGGGTCGGTAAAGACTTTAGCTGAAGAAGCTAATAGCTTAGCCTTTACTGAGTCTCCAACAGCTGGGACCGCCACATCAAAAGAAAAAATAGGGATAGTAGGTTCAACAATGGGTGGAGGAGGGATTAAACGTTCCAAAAAAGGAGAAAGTTCAAGTACTGATTTAGCTAAGGATGGGGAATCAGAGACAGCAATATGTAAAGGATCAGTCATAGCGGTGGGTACAATAGGAACCTTATCTAAACCAGAAGTACCTTCAACAGGAACTTCCACAACATGTGTGAGTTTAATGACAGAAGTGTTAGCAGGTGTTTGGAGTTGTGTAGGTGAAGGGGGTTCAACAAGCATTGTAGGTTCAACAGTCTTGTGAGGTGAGCTAGGTTCCAAATGCAAATTAACATTTAGATTGGGAGTGCTAGAAAAGGATCCTGATGATGGTTTCTTTTTCTTAGGGTGCAAGCTAAATCATCTACTATCAGTGTGTCTAAACATTTTGCAGTTATGACAGTAATATGGCCTTTGTTCCTTCACAATTTTCTGCCAATAGCTATTATTAGCAGTTGCAAGCCAGATTTCATCCACCTCAGGTTGAGTGATGTCCCTTTCAACTAAGATTCTGGCCACAGAAGGCCTAGAGAGATTAAAAGTAGGAGCATCCAACTTCATAGGTCTTCCAAGTACTGTGTCAATGGTGAATAAAACTTGGTGATTTAAAAAATGTAACTTCAGCATAGTGAGTTTGAACTAAATGGGTGCAATATGAGGTTCTTTTGATCGATCAAATTTAGTAGTCCATTTATATAATTTCATGGAAATACCATATAAATAAAGAACTTTTTTAGTAAAAAACCTTGCATAATCTTCTTCTTTGGCCAAATAAATCATATGTCTGCCATCCATCAACCTCACCTTCCAAGCACCAATTAATTTCAATTCATCAAAGTATTTCCTGATATCATCCATTTTGGGATGGCTAAACTGAAACCTGCCAACAAAAGTGAATTTTAGAGCATCAGCTAGGGACATAATCTCACTGTCAGAGAAGAAGGCATCAACCTTTCCCCCTTTTTTCCCCAAATGTTTCATAAAAGGGTAATCTACCTTGCCAACGGTAGCATCATGATAAGATTGTGGGAAGACAAGATTTTTAAAATTTTGCAAGGTCTCAAAACCTTTTCCCACAACATCAGCAAAGGTGGATTTTTCCCATTGTAATGAGTTACTAAATCAATGGGGTTAAGAGCAGCCATTAATAGCAAAATAGAGAACACGTACAAACCAAACCGCAAAAAGAAAGAGTTCCCAGCAATGGAACAGTAACCCATAAATTTTAAAAATAATTAGCCAAAAAAGTGGAGAAACCTTCAAAAGAAGATCTAACCACACCCACCAATCTAAAGAACCACAAATAGTAGAAGGAAANAGTTTAATATTATTCATAGAATCTCTACTGCCTATCATCCTCAAACTAGTGGGTTAGCTAAAGTTTCTAATAAAGATATTAAATAAATACTTGAAAAGGCTGTAAACCCTAGTAGAGTAGATTGGTCCACTAGACTGGATACCACATTATGGGCTTACAGAACTGCTTATAAAACTCCTATTGGAATTACTCCTTACAGACTGATTTTTGGAAAGACTTGTCACTTACCAGTGGAATTAGAGCATAAAGCATATTGGGTGATTAAAGAATTTAATTATAATTTAAAAGATGCTGGTAAGAAAAGATTGTTACAATTAAATTAATTGAAAGAATTAAGAAATGAATCTTATGATAATAACAAAATTTACAAGAAGAAATTAAAGTTATGGCATAATCAAAAGATTAACCAAAAGAACTTTGAACCAAAACAAGAAGTTTTTATTTACAACACTAGGGTGATGTTATTCCCTAATTGAAGTCTCGTTGGTTAGGACCCTTTACTGTGACTCAAGTTTATACTTACAGAGCTGTTCAGAAGACTGAAAATACATTTAAAGTAAATGGACAAAGATTTAAAATGTATTTTGAGGGTAAAAGACCAAATTTTAAAGATGTTTAAATGATGAGTCAACCTGAACATGTCGGGCAGACGACGTTATACCAAGCGCTTTATGGAGGCAACCCATAATTATCTTTACTTTTATTGCAATTATAGTAGTTTTTTATTTGAAATTATCATTAGTTTGTGGTTGTATTAAGCTATACTACTCTTATTTACCCTTGAATCATCATAAGAATTGGATCCATAAGGAAAAATTTGAACGCATTCGGATCAGAGCAAAACTGTATAATTTTTGCCTTGGGCACCGACGGCGCCCTTGATGTCGCCGATGGCGCCCTTGACATCACCGACGGTAAGTTTTTCCCGAGAGTCCAGGCAAAATAAATACAGAAGCTTGCTGATGGCGCCATTGACCCCGTCGATGGCGAGACCGACGAGATGACGATTTCTGGAGTTTGAATGGCGGTTTTTGGCAGTTTTTAGGCGAGAGTTACCCTTTTAAATTCCCAAATTTGATTCCCAAAGTCATATTTCCCCCAAAAACGATGTGAAACTCCACCAATTTCATTCCTATGGCAACCAATTCCCCTGATAATCCCAAAATACGAGTGTTCCATCAGTGAAAGTTTATTAGTGCGGAAGCATAGAGAATCTTCAACAAGTTACTGACGAAGAAAAGATTGATCAAAGAATGAGGATTCATAAATTGAGGATTCAATAATCCCTCTACGAAAATTGAAGAGTTGATAGTGCGACGAAGATGGGACGTGTTGTGCTATACTACCACTGCCTTGGTTGTTCTTATAGTGAAAGAATTTTATACAAATTTGCATGAAATCAACTAGGAAGTCATTTATGTACGAGGTAGATGGATCACTTTCACTCCTGCATGGATCAATGAATTATACATGATTGAAAATGCTCCTGTCTGCCACTATTCCAACTTTGTCCTGACAAGAAACCAGATGAATGAAATTTACCAATATTTAATGGACGAAACTGAAGACTGAGAAATGAGAGAAAATAGGTATGTTAGTTTTTCTGCAGCACTCCTAAATCACGTTACAAAACAATGACACTTTTTCATTTCTGAAAAACTGTTACCGACAATGAAGATCGGTAAAGTTTCTAAAGAAAGTGCTAATTTGAATTATTGCATCCAAAGGGGACTGCCGGTTGATATTGGATCAATAATTATGAAGTCGGTTTTGGGCCTGATCGTATTTATAATTATGCTTTTATATCTCTGTATAGTTGAGACTAAGCATAGGATGTTTTTTTTTTCAGCATTTTTATTGTTATGGCTTCGATTGCGATGTTGAATTAATGCATTGAGGTTAGAAAATACCAAACTTAGGTGTGTTATGAAACATATTGCAACTCTTGGAATTTATATATAAATGTGATGTTTTGTGTTGTGAAAGTTTATTTGTGATAAGTACATTAGTTAGTCACTTAAAATTATGTTTATAATGATTAAAAGGATTTTTGTTAAGGCTTGAAATTGATCGAAATCGCAAAAATCTGGGAATTAAACCAAAATCAATAGATCCCGCCGATAGCACCCTTGAGGCCGCTGACGACAGATTTTTCCCGAGACTTCTGTTTAAATTTTAATGGAGCGCGCCGACGGCACCATCAACCCCGCCAACGACGAGATCGTGAAAAAACACCTTTAACCGTGATTTTCAGCAATCAACCTCCACTATTCATCATCCCCTTCCTCCTAAAAACGTAATTTTTGACCTAGGGCTTGAGAGATCTTGGATTGGGAGGCAATTTCAAGGCTTTGTAACACCGGATTTGATCATCTCTAGGTAAGAGCTTCACTCCAAGTTAAAAATATTTTATTTTCACCATGGATTTCTTCCACATTGAGGTGATCCAAAAAATTTGAGAATGTGAAGAAAATATTGGGAAGATATTCATGGATCATAGTGTTGAACTCTTAGAATTAATATTGGAAGCCATTATTTGCATATTTGAAGTAAATTTTAGAATTTTTCTATAATTGTGATTAGATTGAAATAACTCCATGTCAAAAAAGATGAACTGAGTTCAATGACTCTCTCTTCATCAATGCAAAGGCTCAATCAAGATTTACGTCTGTATTTAAAGGAAAGAAGTGTATACAAGACCGTGTTTTTGAAAGTCCGGAAGGAGAGATTGAACGAGTTATTGCTGAGCGAAGGTGGGAAAACTTCTGTTACACCACCAGTAATGCTGTTACAAATATTATGAAGTAATTCTACGCCAATGTATTCTATTCTGAAGATGGAATCATTCAAGTGTGGAGATTTCCTGTTGAATTTAATGCCGCCCACATTAACACCTTTTACGAAGTCCCCAACTCTTATAGTTGTCACTATGAATCCTTCAGTACTATGGAAGGCCCCTTGAAAGATGTGATCAACTTTCTCACTGATGGGAAAGGAACGTGGAAGATTAATTAAAGAGAACGGGTGAACTTTTTTGGTTCTATGCTGAATGCCACCTCTAAGGCGTGGCACTATTTTATTTCTTCTACTTTGTTACCGACTTATCACCCTGGTGAGGTAACTAGAGATAGAGCTATTCTGAGTTTATGTATTCAGAATAATATAACTATAAATGTGGGGATAATTATTGTTAAGAGTATATTGGGTACGACAAGGAGTGAAATAAGTGGAGGTCTAGGACATCCTGGCCTTATTTATGCACTTTGCCGACTTTCTGGAGTGAAAGCTGAAAGAGACGAGGAATGGGTTCACCCTATGAATCCCATGAGAAATGGAGAACTGGAAGTAGGAGTTAAGAGCCTTCTACTACTAGAGATGTCCCCTCTACAAGTTATGACCTTCCACCTTCTAGTTCCCCTACCCTAACTGACTTGATGAATGAGTTGACCTTGCAGCGAAAAAGTACAAAGTTAATAAATGAATGGATTGGAGGTTTATAATGTCGACATGATTATGATAGTGAGTACCGTCAGAGGCATTCAAATTTTGAGGTAGCTTATTACGAAGCTCAAGCCCGACACTACAGAGGTGAGCCTGATGTTACTTTCCCTGAGTGCCCCCGATATACTCAGTATCACCCCGATCCACCTGCTGATCAAGGAGATGAAGACATAGTGTGGGATTTTTATATTTGAATGTATTTGATGTACTTATATATGTACTTTTATTTCTATGATCTTTTGTAATAAAAATGGATGTTTATGTGTATTTAGACTTTCATTTTTATTATTATGTTGTACTTTGATAGCTTTTCATTTCTATTATAAAGTTAGTGTTATAGTTAAATTTGCATGTGTAGTTTAATAGATGTTGAGTAGTATTTTATGAATTATAATGTAATGTGATTTTTATTTCGTATTTTAAATTGTTTTGTTTAGTATTGTGGTTGTGTTAGAAAATATTATGCTTGTTTAATGTTTTAGTTTTATACTTATTTCAAAATTTTATTACCCAAAAATTTCTCTAATGATTTATATGTGTAGAAAGCTCCTAATATTACAGAGCAGGTGAAGTAGAAATTTTGAGAAGGCCTACGAAAATTTCAGAATGATGAAAATGCCTAAAATACTGAGGTATGATTTATATTTAGAGTTTTTCTTTCCACTTATATTATTTCATATTTAAAAATTTAAGTTTGGGGGAGGGAAGAAAAAGATTAACTATTAGATGTCCTATACTTACATATTTTAAAAAAATATTTATATGATTTATGTAGTGAATTTACATCAAATAACTATATTTTGTAACTATTTAAAAATTTTGGTAGATTTAAAGAAATATTTTGTTATGAAAATTAATTTTGTAACTTAAGATATTTAGTATAAGAGAATAAGATTATAGTTAACTATCATTCAGGTAACTATATTTTTGTATCTATTTAATTATTATGGTAGATTTAAAGAAATATTTTTATAACGAAATTTACAGCTAACTATATTTTTTGTAACTATTTAAATATTATGGTAGATTTAAAGAAATATTTTTGCAATAAAAAATAATATTGTAGATTAAGATATTTAGTATAAGAGAATAAGACTATAGTTAACTATTTAAAGTAAAGGACACTATATTTTGAAGTGTGTAACTATTTAAATATTATGGTAAATTTAAAGAAATATTTTTTATGTAGTGAATTTAATTCAGGAAATTCAGATAACTATATTTTATAGATATTTAAATATTATGATAGATTTAAAGGAATATTTTTTAAGAAAAATTAATTTTGTAAACAGATATTTAAATATTATGGTAGATTTAAAGGAATATTTTTATAATGAAAATTATTTTGTTAACGATATTTAGTATAAGAGAATAAGACTATAGTTAACTATTTAAAGTAAAGGAAACTATATTTTAAAGTTTTAGTATAAGAGAATAAGACTATAGTTAACTATTTAAAGTAAAGGAAACTATATTTTAAAGTATTTAGTATAAGAGAATAAGATTATAGTTAACTATTTAAAGTAAAGGAAACTATATTTTGAATTATTAAGAATCTGGAAATTCATTTGAGAAGAAAATATTGGGGATCAATGATGTAAAAGCTATGAAATATGTATAAGGTAAAGGAATACTTTGAGTTTCTAATTTAAGAAAAGAAAAGTGGTGTTCAAAATCATTAAAGGCTATCCAAATATAAAAATTCTCACTTAAAAAAGGAAAAAGAAAGGATTGAAAACAATCCCTGAGAGAAAAGAAAAATATATAGGATTGAAAGCAATCCAAATGAAAAAGAGAAAAGAAAGAAAAAACATTATTATGGAAGTGAGGAGAAGCTTGAGGATATGTCTAATCAAAAATTGGCTTCACTAGACCTACCTAAAGGGAAAACTTAAATACATTCCTGAACATATATTTATGGAATAGATATTTTATTAGTAGTGTTCTCATGAAGTTTCTATCATGTGAATATTTTAAGTGACTTAATATTGCAACATATAGTCACTCTTAAAATCGAAAACTAGAACTCTTAAACTTGATGACTAGATAGTCTTGTACCTACAAAGTTAATTTAATTGCTTGAAATTTTTTTGGACTAGAACTCTTAAACTTGATGACTAGATAATCTTGTGGCTATAGAGTTAATTCAATTACTGGAACTTTTTCTAAAAATCTCACTATAATAATTATTTAAAACAAACTTATAGTATTTCTGAATTAAAACTTTACTACAATAGATCATAACTTTTATATAGTACTAAAAGTACTTGAGGACAAGTAATAGTTAAGTTTGGGGAATGTTGACCAGAGGAAAATATGTTGAGATTTTCATACCAATCTTATACTATTTATTATGATATTATAAGAAAGATATTTTTGATGTTTTGTTGCAGGAATGATGAATTAGGGTCATTAGAGCAAAAAGATGCAAAAGGAGCGAATTTGGAGCGAAAATAACCAAAATGTGAAGAATTGAACTAGGGTGTCGACGACGCCATCAACCCTGCCGACGATGAAATTTTCCCAAGACTCTAGAATTAATTCACTAAGAAGGTATGTCGACGGTGCCCTCGAGGACGCCGACGGCAAGTTCGGCGGTTATGTCCAACTAGGCTTTGGATGAGGACAGATTTTGAAGGGATGCTTAAGCAACTCTTGAGAAAGATCATCCACATCTTTAAAGGGAAGAATTTTGCAAAAAATATTAGGGAGAGACTCAAAATTGAACTGTGAAACAAGTGTAGAGAGTGTAAATTGTGAGGAATTCTTCGAGAGATTATAAGAGTGGAGGGAAAGTGAGAGATTTCTTTCTCCTTGCCGCTTGGAAGAAGAATTCTATGTGCTATAAAAAAAGGAAGAGATTCAGAGGAACTTCGAGGAGTTTTCTTCGGGATAAATTAAAGATAAGTTTATTTATGGTTGAAGTTTGTATAACTTTGATTTGATATATAAATTTTGAGTTTTGTTGTGTTTTTCCCATGAGATCTGAGTAATTTTCTCTGTCTTTATCCTTGTCTTGAGATTTGTGAAATGGTGATTTGAATTAGTTGAGCCACAAAAATGTTTAAGAAATTGTGATGATCTTTTTTACTTTGATCTTAATTTACTTTCAATCTGGCCAATTGATTTGTTAAAATATGTTGAGTTTTCCAACTAAAGTGAAGATTACATCCAAGGTTCAAGGAGGTCAAAGCCCTTGAAGTTGGGTGCAAATAAATAAGGACATAAAATTATTTGGCGTAGAATTGGAGATTTTAGAGTGACAAACTAAAACCCCCAATTCGGTCCTATCATTTGGGTGGTGAAGTGTAGATGTTAGCCCTCAGGAGAGGGGAACATGGGAGCTCCGAAGTGAGAGCCGGTATCCTCCCAGCCTAGCCGCAAAATCAGTAAACAAGTGTAGGATTAGTTAATGGTCTTTATACCTGGACCAAAGGGCAAAGAATAGGTATGTTCCTATTTGGCTGAATATAATTTGAACTAATTCACTTTATCCATTCACTATAATTTCTTGACAAGGAGAAGGAAAAATTGAACTGATTCACTTTATCAATTCACTATAATTTCTTGACAAAGAGAATGATGTTTTCAGTGTATTATTGAATATCACATTTGAACCTTCATTAGTATAATTAGTTATTTAATAGTTATTAAAATTACATGTTTATTTCAATTGCCTATTAGTGACAGATAAAAAACTTCGTTGTTGCGATTAAAGTATTGCTTTTCTAAAATCTTAGTTCGTAGTTCTAATCTTAATCCCTGTGGAATCGATATCTAGGACTCCATTAGAGCCTAATATTACTTGAGCGATGCGTATACTTGCGCTGATAAGTGTGACTTTACAATTATTGAATATTTATTACTTCCATATTTATCGAATCTATAACTGTTATTAAGATTTGGTAAAAATGCTGAGGAATTAAATCCTTTAGGAGCAAAATTAACTACTTATATTTTTAAACATATATAAAGTCGTGGTCAAAACCCAGGGTTGATCCACAAAGGAGATTAAATCCTGTTATGAAAGAGGTTGTTAAGAAAGAAATTTCTAAGTATAGTGCATGGGTTAGTACAATTCATTGTGTCCCTAAAAAAGGAGTAACTTTAACTGTGAATGAGCATAATGAGTTAATACCTACTAGATAAGTTACATGGTGGTGAATATGCATTGATTATAGAAAATTAAATCTTGCCACTAAGAAAAATCATTTTCCACTACCCTTTTTAGATCAAATGCTGGATAGACTAGCTGGGCACAAATACTTTTGTTTTTTTGGATAGATATACCAATTATCACCAAATTCAAATATCTCATGAGGATCAAGAGAAAACAACATTTACTAGTCATTATGGTACTTTTTATTTTAGAGGAATGCCCTTTGGTTTATGTAATGCCCTTGCTACATTTTAAAGATGTGTGATGACAATTTTTTGTGATTTAATTGAAAAAGGGATTGAAGTCTTTATGGATGACTTTTCAGTGTGTGGAACTTCATTTGACTCATTTTTAGAACATTTATCTAAAGTTCTTAAGCGCTGTGAAGAAACAAATTTAGTCCTTAACTGGGAAAAATGTCAATTTAAGTTAGGAGGAGGAATTATATTAGGTCATCAAATATAAAAAAAATGGTCTGGAAGTAGATCCTGTTAAAATTTAAGTTATCACTAATTTACCTTATCCAACAAATGTAAGGGAACTTAGGAGTTTTTTAGGACATGTTGGATTCTATAAGCGATATATTAAATACATTTCTAAGATTGCTAAGTCTTTACGCCATTTATTGGAGAAAGATTAAATTTTCAATTTTTATGAGGAATGCCTAAAAGCCTTTAAATTAATAAAAGAAAAATTAATCACTGCACCATTTATAGTTTCACCAAATTGGGAAAAACCTTTTGAACATATGTGTGATGCAAGTGATTATGCTATTGAAGTTGTCTTAGGACTAAAATTTTCAAAGTTATTTACTATGCTAGTAAAACTCTTAATGAAACTCAAATTAATTATAAAATTTTCAAAGTTATTTACTATGCTAGTAAAACTCTTAATGAAACTCAAATTAATTGTACAATAACTGAAAATTAGTTATTAGCAGTAACATATTCCTTTGATAAATTTAGATAATATTTGATTGGAACTCATTGTATAGTGCAAATAGATCATTCTGCTATCAAGTACTTAATGAAAAGGAAGGATACTAAATTGAGAATTATAAGATGGATTCTTCTTTTACAAGAATTTGATTTTGAAATAGTAGATCGAAAGGGAACTGAAAATTAAATTGCTGATCATTTGTCCAGGCTTGAATTAGAAAAACCACTCTGTTTTGAAAAAGAAATAATGAACATTTTCCATATGAAAAATTATTCAGTGTAAATGAGAGGCGTGTGCCGTGCTATGCCGACATTGTGAACTATATTATAATTATATTGTTAGTGATCTTAAATTCTATGGAATGATATACCAACAAATGAGGAAATTTATTTCTGAAGCCNGATTGGTCAGTCAAACTTGACCATGCTTTGTGGGCTTATAGGACTGCATATAGAACTCCTATAGGAATGTCCCCATTTAGGCTAATATTTGAGAAAGTTTTTCACTTACCAGTTAAACTTGAGCATAAAGCATATTGGGCTATTAAAGAGTTTAATTATACTTTAAAAGATGTTGGCGAGAAAAGATTGTTACAGATAAATGAGCTTGAAGATATAAGGAATGAATCTTATGAGAGTGCTAAGATTTATAAAGAAAAGATGAAAATATGGCATGATCGAAAGATTCTTACTAAAAATTTTCCACCAGGGAAACAAGTTTTGCTATATCATGCAAGGTTAAGATTATTTTCAGGCAAACTTAAGTCCAGGTGGATGGGCCCATTTGTTGTGATAAAAGTTTGTCCTTATGGAGCTGTTGATATTAAAGATCCTAATTCTGAGAAAATTTTTAAAGTGAATGGACATAGATTGAAACCTTATTATATGGGGGATCATCATAAATATAATGATGGAATGATGTTGGGTCAACCAAAATGAGTGTCAGCACTATTTTTGGTGTGGGGTTTGCACGTAAGAAGTTGTCGGTCATCGGAATTGAAATCCCGTTGCCTGCTTCGGAAGGACGTTTTTTTTTTTAATTTTAATTTTGAAAAAGATGAATTCAAACTGACCCCATAATTTTCATAGTTTAAATGAAAGAGCGCTTTACCTCAAATCCTGTATCTATACCGAAGGATGAACACAAGAATTGAGGGTGAGGTTCGATCAAATAAACTAGAGAAAGTTATGAGATCCGTTTGGTCTGCGAAACCAATATATTGGCCGACAAATTCCCCTATTTAATATAAGGAATTAAATAGGGTTTATATTATGCTGGGTTTGGGAAAAGCTTCCTATAAGGGCAAGCCCCTATAGTTATATACATCTTNTGGAACTTAGTGTTGAACTCTTAGAATTACTTTTGGAAGGCATTATTTGAATATTTGAAGTATATTTTGGAAATTTTCTACAAATGTGATTATATTGCAATGGCTCCACGTCAAAAAAGATGAATTGAGTTTGACGAGTCTCACTTCGCCAATGCGTAATTTTGACTAGATTGAAATGGCTCTGTGACAAAAGAGGCGACTTGAGTTTGATGAGTCTTGCTTCATCAATGCAAAGGCTCAATCAAGGTTTACTTCAATATTTAAAGGAAAGAAGTGTATACAAGATCGAGTTTTTGAAAGTCCGGGAGGAGAAATTGAACGAGTTATTGCTGACCGGAGGTGGGAAAACTTCTGTTACACCACCAGTAAAGTCGTTGCAAATATTGTGAAGGAATTCTATGCCACCGTATTCTATTCTAAAGATGGAATCGTTTAAGTGCAGGGATTTCCTGTTGAATTTACTGTCGCCCGCATTAACACCTTTTACGAAGTCCTAGACTATTATAGCTCCCAATATGAATCCTTCAGTACAATGGAAGGCCCCCTGAATGATGTGATCAACTTTCTCACTGATGGGAAAGGAACTTGGAAGATAAAGTAACGAGAATGGGTAAATTTTTTTGCTTCTATGTTGAATGCCACCTCTAAGGCGTGGCATTATTTTATATCCTCTACTCTCTTACCGACTTATCACCATAGTGAGGTAACTAGACATAGAGCTATTTTGAATTTCTGTATTCAGAATAACAGAACTATAAATGTGGGGAAAATTTTTTTTAAGAATATATTGACTACGGCAAGAAGTGAAACAAGTGGAGGTCTAGGACATCCTGGTNCACTTCGTTAATGTGATGACTCAAACTCGATTTCCTTCAATACTTAAAGGAAAAAAGTGTATACAAGATCAAATTTTTGAGAGTCCTGGAGGAGAAATTGAACAGGTTATTGCCGAGCGAAGGTGAGAAAACTTTTGTTACACCACCAATAAAGCCGATGCAAATGTGGTGAAGGAGTTCTACGCCAATGCGATTTATTCTGAAGACGGAATCGTACAAGTGCGTGGATTTCCTGTGGAGTTTACC
>JXCR01148586.1:61040-71930 GCA_002079205.1 Phalaenopsis hybrid cultivar | reverse complement strand
AAGGCTCGGGAGAGTAAGTGAGTTATACCTTTGCTCCGAGAGGTGTAGCCTCAATAAGAGATTCTTCACACCTTTGTTAGATCCCAAAGAGCTTAGAGATTAAGCCTCTGGCTCTGGTGTAAAGCCTATGTATGATTTTGATCAGAGACAATTTTGGGTGTTGATTGAGAGCTATGGTAGAGGCTATTTCAGAGGGGGAATTGATGGGGGCTTGGCTTCCTTCACTGTTGTGAAGGTGTAGGGCCAATCTATTGGGGATTTGGTGCTGTGTAGGCTGGGATTGGATTTTTTCCTGGTTTTGAGCAGGAATTCAAACCCAAAATTGGATTGCCATAGTGGATTTGAGAGAGGGAAGTGGATTGAAATGTACTAAGGGTCTCCTAAGGAAGCTCTCTGAGGAGTTTGGTAAGCCTTAGTGAAAATTTTTTACCACCCTCCTATTCATGGCCGTAGGGTAGATTTTATAGAAAATGGCTATGGGGATGCTTATCTGGCCAAATGAGGGCTTAGCTCCACTGCTTAGGTGTCAAGAAGAGGAGCTCTTAGCTCAATTTGGGCTGAGGTGGCCTCTTGGCATGAATTTGCATTTTGGCCTATGTGGGGGCTCACAGTTTTGGGTTTTAGCTTCGGTTAAGGTGGCTAACAAAGGGTTGGATCATGGTTAAAGCTTATGATGCTCAGTAAAAATGGCACCATAGGGTATGGACATGTGGTATGGCAAGTACATTGATTTAACCTCTTTAATATCTGTTTAAAAATTTTTCTTTGAGAAAATTTACCCATGAGATAAATATCAAGCTTAACCATGGGTGGATGGCTGGCTTTAAACTCAACCCTAGGGTCTAATATGAGTTAGGGTAAGGCTCATTTGACCATACCAAGCTCAATTGGTTTGGATTTAACCATAAGTCCAAAAAGGTGCATGTGACCAAATCTTGTGTTTGAACTAATTTAGGCATATCAATTAGCCTAATTAAATATGTTATTTTGTGTAATAGACCATGAGGAACAACTTTCATGAAGTGTTAAAGTCATTTTGAGGTCAATTGGTTAATCAATTTAGTGGATTTTTTATTTTTGACCTATTTTAAGCATGTTGGGATAAACTTGGGTCAAAATTTGGCTAGCCATGGGCGAAGCTCAAATTAATTGATGTGGTTGGTGTAAAACATCATAATGAACAATTTTCATGAAGGATGAAAATTGTTTTGAGGTTGATTTGATGATCAATTTGAATGGGTTTTAATGGGTTTGGATTTAGACCTAAATTAAGCATGTAGGGCTAAACTTGGGTCAAACTTGGGCTAGCTTTGGGCTAAGTCCAAATTTCTTGTTTTATTTGGTGTAAAACATCATAATTAACTTTCATGAAGGATGAAAGTTGGGTAATCAATTTGGTTTCATGAAGGATGAAAGTTGTTTTGAAGTTGATTTGGTGGTCAATTTGGATGGGTTTTAATGTGATGGGATTTAGACCTAAATTAAGCATGTAGGGCTAAACTTGGGTCAAACTTGGGCTAGCTTTGTGTTAATTCCAAATTTATTGTTGTGTTTGGTCACAAATGACCTTATAAAGGATTTTCAACAAAAAATTGGATGCCAATTTGAGGCTTAAGGCATTCAATTGTTGAGATTTGGGGTGTTAGCCAATAATGGGGCTAATTTGGGGGTTTTGGTCAAAGATAGTCAAATTGACCAAATTGGATCATGGTGTAGTGGGACAAAATGAAATTGGGAATATTTTGGATTTATTGAGATTTTTTGGGAATTTTTGAAATTTTTGGCTTTTTGGGTCATGAGGGGCATTTTGGTAATTTGGTCATTTTTGTCAGTTTTGGCAAATTTGGATGTATTCAAAGTGTTTGGAATAAGTTTTTATCAATTTTAGGTATTTTGGCAAAATTTTGGGAATTTTGGCCAAATTTGGGTCCCAAGGGCAATTAGGTAATTTGGAGGTGCCTATGAGCAAAAGACTCAAGAGGGTCAAGTAGAATTGGATAAATATCCATTCTAAATGAACTGTGGATCAATAAAACCCTCATTTTAGTAGAATTGGATAAATATCCATTCTAAATGAACCATGGATCAATGAAATCCCCATTTTGGGTCCCCATATATTGTTCTTAGCCGAGGTATTATTAGGGTATTGTGAAGATATGGTGAGGGTACAGTGTACCTTAGCTCCAAATCAACACCCAGGGTTAATTCTAAAGCCAAATAACCCTATAGGAACTCTTCTTGAGCTTCCCCATAATGATCTTACCTTCTAAATATTATAGGTTAGGACCAATATGTGGAACTTCAAGTTGGGTAGAGAAAAGAGTTTTAAGTTTCTAATGGTGAGGGTACTTTTTCTAGTTTTCTAAGACTAGTCAATAGGAAAGTCCTATGGCTAGACCTAGGCTATTAAAGAAGTTTCTAGACCTCAACCAAAAGTGAGGTCAGCAAATGGACCCCCAATAGGTGTGGTGTGCTGGGCAAGCACACCGACGTATTGGTGTTGACCTATGAGATCAACAAGACCAATATAGATTTCTAAGTCATCCGACTTAGAAAGAAGTGTGAATTTGTGTATGCTATTTGTTTTCGCTGGGGATTTTTTAATAGAGATCAACATGTAAGGGTTAACCTCAAAAATGGGAATTCAAGATACAAATACTGATATCAAAGGAGAGTCAGATATTTGGAACTGACTNTGATTTTTTTATTATTTTTTAATTATTAAAAAAAATTAAAAATAACCTAAAAATCAAGTTTTTATTTTAAATCTACTTTTATTTTTATTAAATTCCACTAATATCAGAGAACTCAAAAAACTAAGTTTCATAATTTTTGGAGTTATGTTTTGATTTAAGAAAAAATCATTTAAGTTTCAAATTTGAGGGTTACTTTTAAAAATTAATTAAAAATATTAAATGATCTCCAAATGACTTGAAATTTTTATGGTGAGTTCTCTGACTCATGAACCAAAGTGGAGAATAGAAATCAAGTGATTTTAGTCTCTGTCCGCTCCAAATGAAATGTTTTAAGTAAATTAGGGTTTGCTTAAAATAGGGATATTTTGATCTTTAAAAATTATGAAATTATTTCCTAAGATTACTCTGGCCACAAGGAACTTATATGAATTTTTGTAGAATTTTCTAAGCCATATACAATTTTCTATAATTATTTGAATAGAAAATGCATAAAAAATTAGAAAATTAAGATCTCTGTATAGAGATCTCCTATGTCTTTGGAAAAATGCTCAAATTGTTCTAGAAAATTAAGATCTCTGTGTAGAGATCTCCTATGTCTTTGGAAAAATGCTTAAATTATTCATTTAGACGAAAATTAAGATCTATGTCTAGAGATCTCCTATGTCTTTGGAAAAATGCTTAAATTGTTCACTNGAAGAGTGCTTAGGCAACTCTTGGGAAAGCTCATCCACATCTTTAAAGAGAAGACTTTGGTCAAAAATAGAGAGGAGAGACTCCAAATTTAAGTGTGAAAAAAGTGTAGATAGTCTTGGCCAAAAATAGAAGAGTGCTAGAGGCCTTGGAGGTTACCATTAGTGTATAGAATTTCCAGTAGAGTGTAACATTGTGAGGAATTCTTTGAGAGATTGTAAGAGTGGAGGGAAAGTGAGAGATTTCTTCCTCCTTTCCGAGGGAAAGAATATAGGGAGTAAAGGAAGTGCTAGGAGAGTTCCTAGAGATTAGAAAAATTCCAATATTAGTGAGGAATTTTCGAGAGATTGTAAGAGTGGAGGGAAAGTGAGAGATTTCTTCCTCCTTGCTACTTCAAAAAGGAATTGCTTCGAGAGATTGTAAGAGTGGAGGGAAAGTGAGAGATTTCTTCCTCCTTGCCGCTTTGAAGAAGAATTTTCGAGAGATTGTAAGAGTGGAGGGAAAGTGAGAGATTTCTTCCTCCTTGCTACTTCAAAGAGAAATAGGAGGTGCTAGAGAGAGTTCATAGAGGTTAGAAAGGTTCCAATATTGTGAGGAACTCTTTAAAATTGTAAGAGTGGAGGGAAAGTGAGAGATTTCTTCCTCCTTGCTACTTCAAATTTTCGAGAGATTGTAAGAGTGGAGGGAAAGTGAGAGATTTCTTCCTCCTTGCTACTTCAAAAAGGAATTGCTTCGAGAGATTGTAAGAGTGGAGGGAAAGTGAGAGATTTCTTCCTCCTTGCCGCTTTGAAGAAGAATTTTCGAGAGATTGTAAGAGTGGAGGGAAAGTGAGAGATTTCTTCCTCCTTGCTACTTCAAAGAGAAATAGGAGGTGCTAGAGAGAGTTCATAGAGGTTAGAAAGGTTCCAATATTGTGAGGAACTCTTTAAGTTTGTAAGAGTGGAGGGAAAGTGAGAGATTTCTTCCTCCTTGCCGCTTTGAAGAGGAATTTAATTGTAAGAGTGGAGGGAAAGTGAGAGATTTCTTCCTCCTTGCTACTTCGAAGAGGAATTTCGTGCATTGTAAGAGTGGAGGGAAAGTGAGAGATTTCTTCCTCCTTGCCGCTTCAAAGAGGAATTCTATGTGCTAAGAGTGGAGGGAAAGTGAGAGATTTCTTCCTCCTTGCTACTTCAAAGAGGAATTCTGTGTACTCCTCCTTGCCGCTTCGAAGAGGAATTCTGTGTGTTGTAAAGAAAGGAAGAGATTCAGAGGAGCTTTGAGGAGTTTTCTTGGAGAGAAATTAGAGATAAGTTTATTTATTATTTTAGTTTGTATGACTTTGCTTTTATATATGAATCCCGAGTTTTGTTGTGTTTTCCCCATGAGATCTGAGTAGTTTTCTCTATCTTTCTTCTTGTCTTGAGATTTGTGAAATGGTGATTTGAATTGGTGAAGCCATGAAAATGTTTAAGAAATTGTTATGATCTTTTCACTTCGATCTTAATTTACTTTCAATCTGGCCAATTGAATTATTAAAATATGTTGAATTTTATAACTAAAGTGAAGATTACATCCAAGATTTAAGGAGGTCAAAGCCCTTGGAAGATGGGTGCAAATAAATAGAAAAATAAAATTATTGGGCGTAAAATTGGAGATTTTAGAGTGACAGACTAAAATCCCCAATTTGGTCCTATCGTTTGGGTGCTGAAGTGTAGATGTTAGCCCTCAGGCGAGGGGAACGTGGGAGCTCCGAAGTGAGAGTCGGTATTCTCCCAGCCTAGCCGCAGATTCAGTAAACAAGCGTAGGATTAGTCAATATTCTTTATGCTTGGTCCAAAGGGTAAAGAATAAGTATTCTCCTATTTGACAACAAATTGAACTGATTCACTTTATCCATTCACTATAATTTCTTGACAAGGAGAAGGATGCTTTATGCTTTATTATATCTTGAATATCACATTTGAGCCTTCATTAGTATAATTAGTTATTTAATAGTTATTAAAATTATATATTTATTTTAATTGTCTATTAGTGACAGATAAGCAAATTAAATTTTGTTGTTGCAATTAAAGTATTGCTTTTCTAAAATCTTAGTTCGTAGTTCTAATATTACTCCCTGTGGGATCGATATCTAGGACTCTATTAGAGCCCTATATTACTTGAGAGATATGTATACTTGCGTTGATAAGTGAGACTTTACAATTATTGAATAATAGGTCTCTCAAAATCTGTTGGAGCGTCCTCTTTTGATTCTTCAATTTCTTCTCTCTCTACTTCAATTTCTTTCTAAACCAGACCTTCCAACTCTCTTCCTCTTCTAAGTTGAACGGCTTTTACTTATTCTTTATTCTGGTCTTTTGGATTTGATTCAATATTACTAGGAATTGTTCCTTAGGATCTATTACTTAATGAATTTGCTATTTTCTAAAGATGATTCTCGATATTTCTAATTGTAGCTCTTGACTTTGCAATTGATTTTCCATTTGTAACATCACTTCTTCTATAGACAACTTCTTCTCCTTAAACTGTGTTGTCGGCACTATTTTTGGTGTGGGGTTTGCCTATAAGAAGCTGTCGGTTATCAAAATTAAAATCTCGTTGTCCGCTTCGGAAGGACGTTTTAAAAATTTTTAGTTTTGAAAAAGATGAAGTCAAATTGACCCCATAATTTTCATAGTTTAGATGAAAGAGCGCTTTACCTCAAATCCCGTATCTATCCCGAAGGATGAACACAAGAGTTGAGGGTGAGGCTTGATCAAATAAACTAAAGAAAGTTATGACATCAGTTTGGTCTGCGAGACAAAAATATTGGCCGACAAGTTTTATTTAATATAAGAAATTAAACAGGGTTTACATTATGCTGGGTTCGGGAAAAGCTTCCTATAGAGAAAGTTATGACATCCGTTTGGTCTGCGAAACCAATATATTGGCCGACAAGTTCCCCTGTTCAATATAAGGAATTAAATAGGGTTTATATTATGCTGGGTTCGGGAAAAGCTTCCTATAAGGGCAAAGTCATGACATCCGTTTGGTCTGCGAAACCAATATATTGGCCGACAAATTCCCCTATTTTGTGACATCCGTTTGGTCTGCGAAACCAATGTATTAGCCGACAAATTCCCCTATTTAATATAATAAAATTAAATAGGGTTTATATTATGCTGGGTTCGGGAAAAGCTTCCTATAAGGGCAAGCCCCTACGACATCAGTTTGGTCTGCGAAACCAATGTATTGGCCGACAAGTTCCCCTATTTAATATAAGGATTCCGTTTGGTTTGCGAAACCAATGTATTGGCCGACAAATTCCCCTATTTAATATAAGGAATTATTAGGGTTTATATTATGCTGGGTTCGGGAAAAGCTTCCTATAAGGGCAAGCCCCTATAGTTAAATCCGTTTGGTTTGCGAAACCAATGTATTGGCCGACAAATTCCCCTATTTAATATAAGGAATTATTAGGGTTTATATTATGCTGGGTTCGGGAAAAGCTTCCTATAAGGGCAAGCCCCTATAGTTAAGGTTTATATTATGCTGGGTTCGGGAAAAGCTTCCTATAGGGGCAAGCCCCTATAGTTAATTAAATCTTGATCTGTGAAACCAATGTATTGGCCGACAAATTCCCTTATTTAATATAAGGAATTAAATAGGGTTTGCATTATGCTGGGTTCGGGAAAAGCTTCCTATAAGGGCAAGCCCCTATAGTTAATTACATCATACATAACTGAAGTTACCTAAGAATACTCTCGATAAAAGTTAAGAAAAATTACCTTCAAGGAATTCAAATGGTAAGGACATTTCAAAGTNAATCTTTTGAAATTTTTATGGTGAATTCTCTGACTTATAAATCACAGTAGAGAATAAAAATCAAATAATTTTGATCCTTATGTTCTCCAAATTAAATGTTTTAAGAAAATTGGGGTTTGCTCAAAATAGTGATGTTTTGATTTTTCAAAAATCGTGAAATTATTTCCTAAGATTGCTCTAGTCCATAGGGAACTCATATGAATTTTTGTAGAATTTTCTAAGCCACATATAATTTTCTATAATTATTTTAATAGAAAATTCATAACAACTTAGAAAATTAAGATCTCTGTCTAGAGATCTCTTATGTCTTTGGAAAAATGCTTAAATTGTTCACCTAGACAGAGGTTACAACATATAAAAATTTAGAGTTAAGGTGATAATTCAATATGAATGGAGAAACCCCTAACCCTAATTCATTTTTTAAAAATAATTTATGCATCAAATTAATTTGAAAATAATTCCACATGGTTCTCCTCTGTTCACTAAGCAAGAGGATATTTTTATTTTATTTTTAGGAATTTTTTATGCAAAGATATGGATTTTTGAAGTTTAGAGGGTATTTTCTGAGTTTATTAAATACCCTATTTATTTATTCAAACACGGGCTAACTGTATCCTCGGATCCATTGAAAAGCCATGCGACGCGCTCCTATTCGACGCCGCCTTCTGAGTCAGCTACCATGCGTCGCGCTGTATCTTCCCATAGGATCATCCAGCTTGATCTCTGCCGTGCATTCAATACACGCGAGAATGGACGGCATCCGTTCATCGTCCCCGATGGCCTTAACCGAGAGCTGTCCATTTTAAAATCTTAATATCTCTCTCATTTATTAATGGATTTTAGTGATTATTTTTTTAAAATGTTCTTATTGAAAAGACGAATATATCTATATGGTAAACATGATATGAAATCAAGCCATTTTAAATGTAGAGCTCGCGAAGGCTCGGGAGAGTAAGTGAGTTATACCTTTGCCCTGAGAGGTGTAGCCTCAATCAGAGATTCTTCACACATTTGTTAGATCCCAAAGAGCTTAGGGATGAAGCCTTTGGCTCTGGTGTAAAGCCTATGTATGATTTTGATCAATGTCGTTTTTGGGTGTTGATTGAGAGATATGGTAGAGGCTATATCAGAGGGGGGATTGATGGGGTTTTGGCTTCTTTCACTGTTGTGAAGGTGTAGGGTCAATCTATTAGGAGTTTGGTGCTGTGTAGGTTGAGATTAGAATTTTTCCTGGTTTCGGGCAGGAATTCAAACCCAAAATTGCATTGCCATGGTGGATTTGAGAGGGGGAAGTGGATTTAATTGTGCTAAGGGTCTCCTAGGGAATCTCTCTGAGGAGTTTGGTAAGCCTTAGTGAAAATGTTTTACCACCCCACTATTCATGGTCGTAGGGTGGATTTTATAGAAAATGGCTATGGGGATACTTGGCTGGCCATTTGAGAGGTTAGCCCCTCTGCTTAGGTGTCAAGCAGAGGCGCTCTCAGCTCAATTTGGGCTGAGGTGGCCTCTTGGCATGACTTTGGGTTTTAACCAAGTGGGGGCTCACTGTTTTTGGGTTTTAGCTTTGGTTAAGGTGGCTAACTAGGGGTTTGATCATGGTTAAAGCTTATGATGCTCAGTAAAAATGGCACCATAGGGTATGGACATGTGGTATGGAAAGTACATTGATTTAACCTCTGGTTAAAGCTTATGATGCTCAGTAAAAATGGCACCATAGGGTATGGACATGTGGTATGGCATGTAAAAATGACCCATAGGGTTTGGACATGTGGTATGGCAAGTACATTGATTTAACCTTCTTATTATCTCTTTTAAGCAATTTTTCCCTAGATGGACATGTGTTATGGCAAGTACCTTGATTTAACCTCTTTATTATCCCTTCAAGAATTTTTTGAAAAAATTTACCCATGGGATAAATATCAAGCTTAACCATGGGTTTGTCCCTGGCTTTAAATTCAACCCTAGATTCTAAGATGAGTTATGGTAAGGCTCATTTAACTATACCAAGCTCAATTGATTTGGATTTGACCATAAGTCCAAGGAGGTGCATATGACCAAATCTTGTATTTTGACTAAGTTAGGCATGCCAATTGGCCCAATTAAAAAAGTTATTTGGTGTAGGAGACCATGAGGAACAACTTTCATGAAGAATAAAAGTTATTTTGAGGTCAATTGTTTAATCAATTTGGTGGATTTTTGATTTTTCACCCATTTTAAGCATGTTGGGATAAGTTTGGGTCAAATTGGGGCTAGCCATGGGCTAAGTCTAAATTGATTATTTTTTCTAGTGTAAAACATCATAATGAACAATTTTCATAAAGGATGAAAATTATTTTGAAGTTAATTTGGTGGTCAATTTGAATGGGTTTTGATGGGTTTGGTTTTAGACCTAAATTAAGCATGTAAAGCTAAACTTGGGTCAAACTTGGGCTAGCTTTATGCTAAGTCCAAATTTATTGTTATGGTTGGTGTAAAACATCATAATGAACAATTTTCATGAAGGATGAAAATTGTTTTGAAGTTAATTTGGTGGTCAAATTGAATGGGTTTTGATGGGTTTGGTTTTAGACCTAAATTAAGCATGTAGGGCTAAACTTGGGTCAAACTTGGGCTAGATTTAGGCTAAGCTCAAATTTATTATTGGGTTTGGTGTAAAACATCATAATGAACAATTTTCATGATGGATGAAAATTGTTTTGAAGTTGATTTGGTGAATATTGATGAAATTTGGATTTAGACCCAATTTAGGCATATGGATCTAATTTGGGTCAAACTTAAGCTAGATTTCGGCTAAGCTCAAATTTATTGTTGGGTTTGGTCACAAATGACCTTATAAAGGATTTTCATCAAAAATTTGATGCCAATTTGAGGTTTAAGGCATTCAATTGTTGAGATTTGGGGTGTTAGCCAATATTAGGGCTACTTGGGGGTTTTGGTCAAAGGTGGTAAAATTAACCAAATTGGACCATGGTGTAGTTGAAAAAAAATGAAATTGAAAATATTTTGGATTTATTGGGATTTTTTGGGTATTTTTAGAATTTTTGGATTTTTGGGCCATGGAGGGGCATTTTGTTAATTTGGCCATTTTTGTCAGTTTTGGCAAATTTGGATTTATTCAAAGTGTTTGGAATGAGTTTTGATAAGTTTTGGGTATTTTGGCAAAATTTGGGAACTTTGGCCAAATTTGGGTTCCAAGGGTAGTTAGGTAATTTGGAGGTATATAGGGGCAAAAGGCCAATATAGATTTCTAAGTATTGATCTTAGAAATATTCATTCTAAATGAACCATGGATCAATAAAATCCCNTTTTCTGAATTTATTAAATATCCTATTTATTTATTCAAACCGCGGGCTGACTGGATCCTCGGATCAGTTGAAAAGCCACACGGCGCGCTCCTATTCGACGCCACCTTCTGACTCAGTTGAACGCGTCGCGTTGTATCGTCCCATAGGATCATCTGGCTTGATCTCCGTCGTCCATTCAATACACGCGAGGATGGACGACATCCGCTCATCGTCCCCGATAGCCTTAACCGAGAGCCGTCCATTTTAAAATCTTAATATCTCTCTCATTTCTTAATGGATTTTAGTGATTATTTTTTTAAATTACTCGTCTTAAAGATACAAACACATCCATATGGTAAACATGCTATGAAATCGAGCCATTGTAAATGTAAAGCTCGCAAAGGCTCGGGAGAGTAAGTGAGTTATACCTTTGCTCC
>JXCR01148582.1:36463-61128 GCA_002079205.1 Phalaenopsis hybrid cultivar | reverse complement strand
CATAATATAAACCCTATTTAATTCCTTATATTAAATAGGGGAATTTGTCGGCCAATACATTAGTTTTGTAGACCAAACGGATGTCATAACTTTCTCTAATTTATTTGATCGAGCCTCACCCTCAATTCTTGTGTTCATCCTTGGGGATAGATACAGGATTTGAGGTAAAACGCTCTTTCATCTAAACTATGAAAATTATGGGGTCAGTTTGACTTCATCTTTTTTCAAAAATAAAAATTTTTAAAACGTCCTTCCGAAGCGGGTAACGGGATTTCAATTCCGATGACCGACAGCTTCTTACGGGCAAACCCCACACAAAAAATAGTGCCGATAAAAAGTTACTAGTTGACAAATTTGTATAGATTATAGAAAGTTAAACATGACCACCAGGAAAGATAACATTCCTTTACCTTTACTAGACCACAGGTTGGATATATTGGTTAGAAACAAATATTACTGCTTTCTAGATGGATATATCAGGAATCACCAAATTTTAATTGCTTTTGAGGATCAAGAGAAAACAACATTTACAAGCACTTTTGGAACATTTGCTTTTCGTAGAATGCCTTTTGGACTATGTAACACGCCTGCGACATTTCAAAGATGTATGATGTCAATTTTTAGTATTTATTTGAACATGGAATGGAAGTATTTATGGATGATTTTTTTGTAGTCAAAACTTCATTTGAATTATAATTAAATAGTTTAGAAAAAGTTCTGTAATTATGTGAAAAATTCAACCTAGTACTAAATTGGAAAAAATGTCAATTTATGGTTGTAAGAGGAATTGTACTTGAACATAAAATTTCTGAAAATGACATAGAAGTTGATCCTGCAAAAATTCAAGTTATTGAGAAATAACCACCTCTTACTACGGTTAGAGGTGCAAGAAGTTTTATAGAACATGCTGGTTTCTACAAGCATTGTATAAAATTTTTTTCAAAAATAACTAAGCCATTATGCCAACTTTTAAAAAAATATACAAAATTTGATTTTAATGAGGAATGCATCAAAACATTTGAAAGAAAATCTAATCACTGCGCCTATAATAGTTAGACCTGATTGGGAAAAGCCATTTGAAATAATGTGTGATTCTAGTGATTATGTTATTGGAGTTGTTTTAGGACAAAGGTATAACAAAGTTTTTAAAGTAATATATTATGCTAGTAAAACTCTAAATGATGCTCAAATTAATTACATTACTACTGAAAGAGAGTTATTAGCTATTGTTTATGCCTTTGATAAGTTTAGACCTTACTTAATTGGAGCCAAATGTATAATGAATACATATCATTTTGCTATCAAATATTTGATGCAAAAGAAGGACACTAAACCAAGGTTAATCAGATGGATACTTCTTGTGCAAGAGTTCAATTTTATGGTAGTTAATAGAAAGGGAAATGATAATCAAATAACGGATCATTTGTCTAGATTAGAACAAGAAATATTAACTAATTTTGCAAATGAAATTTCGAAAACTTTCTCGAATGAACAATTATATAATATTGATATAATGAATATACCGTGGTATGCCGATATAGTAACTTATATTGTAAGTGATAATCTACCACCAGATGTCAAGAATCAACAACTAAAGAAATTTATTATGATTAAAAATTTTGCGTTTCGGATGACCCATATTTATATAAACAATGTTAATATCTAATTATTAAAAGGTGTGTGCCTTACGAAGAAACTCAACCAATAGTTGAACGATGTCATGATTCTAAATTTGGAGGACATTTAAAACAAATAGAAGTGCATATAAAATTTTGCAAGCTGGATTTTATTGTCCTACTCTTTTTAGAGATGTTAATGAACATATTAAAATATGTGATTGATGTCAGCGAGCAGGAAATATTTCTATAAGAAATGAAATACCTCTAAATTACACATTGGGAGTTGAAATTTTTTATGTGTGGGGATTAGATTTTATGCGACCATTTATGCCTTCATTTGGAAATTTATATATATTACTTGTTGTTGATTATATGTCCAAATGGATTGAAGCTGTTGTTGTACCTAAATGTGATGCTCAGAGTGTATCTAAATTTTTAAATAAAAATATTATTACAAGATATGGAATGTTGAGAGTGTTTGTTATAGATAGAGGATCCCAATTTAGGAATAAGACAATCAAGAAATTAGTTAAAAAATATACTATTATGCATAGATTCTCTACTGCGTATCATCCCCAAACAAGCGGTCTAGTAGAGATATCAAATCATGAAATTAAACAAATTATAAAAAAAAGCTATAAATCCCTATAAATTAGATTAGTCTGCTAGGTTAGATACTACACTATGGGCATACAAAACTGCTTATAAAACTTTTATAGGAATGTCCCCATATAGACTTTTTTTTGGAAAAACATGCCACTTACCAGTAGAATTGGAGCATAAAGAATTTTGGGTTATTAAGGAATTTAATTTTAATCTAAAAGATGTTGGTATGAAATAATTATTGCAACTCAATGAACTTGAGGAGATTAGAAATGATTCATATGATAATGAAAAAATCTATAAAGAGAAAATGAAAATATGGCATGATCGGATGATTTTAAAAAAAAATTTGAACCTGGACAAGAAGTTCTATTATATAATACTATATTGAGATTATTTTTAAAAAAACTAAAATGTAGATGGTTAGGACCATTCAATGTGATTAAAGTATCATTATGAAACTGTCGTTATTAATGATCCTAAGACTGGAAAGATATTTAAAGTTAACGGGCATCGATTAAAACATTATTATGAAGGGCACATGGTACAATTTAGAGAAATTTTGATGTTGAGTCATCCTGATTAAACAATGGTACATCGAGCTGACGATGTTAAACCAAGCGCTTTGTGGGAGGCAACCCATATACATCTATTTATGCATATTTATATATCTTACTATTTTTTTTAATAAGTGTTCTATATATATTAAGAATGAATAATATCTCAGAATCCTACACAATTTTATATATCATAAATAAATATAAATATTGGTATTAGAAGAAAATTTGGAGTTGAATTGAACCAAAAGACAAGCAATGCAATCATAGGCTTTGGCACTGACGACACCATTCTAAACAAGCCTTGGCACTGACAGCGCCATTGAGAGTGCCAACAACATCCATAATCGTTCTTGGGGTTCATAATGACTTTGAAAATCTTTGGCGGGATTGCACTTTGAAATAACTTCCTAGAGTTGTTTTTAAAGGCCTGAAATTTGCCTTGGACAACTACAAACTTAAAAATTTTAAAATCCATGGCTTTCAATTTCAGAAATACTTCAAGGTATGGAGTTTTCAATAGAAGAAATTTTATTAGTTTTGACGCACAGAGATTATACGACAAAGCCTTCATGAAGAGGAGACTTACTAAGGAGATAAGCTTTGTCAATCATGGATTGAGTGATCTAAGTTTTTAGATTGAGAATACATTGTACAGAGACGTTGGGAAGTTCTATGCTACACTACCGCCGCAACTATTGTTCCAGTGGTAATAGAATTCTATGCTAACTTAGATGGATTTACTCAAAGAGTCATCTTCATTCGAGGTAAGGTTGTATCATTTAATCAATCACAAATTAATGATTTGTATATGATAAAAAACGTGCCAATCTGTCATTATACAAATTTTATCCCAACGAAAGATATGATGCATGATGCATACTCATTTTTGACAAATGAAAATGATAATTTGGAAATTAGAGATGAGGGATTGATACAACTAAAATATATAGTGTTCTTAGACACATTTTTATACCTATTTTTGAGATATTGCACTTTAATGGAAGGTATTGTTGTGTTTTTCTTTCAGCTACAGGTAAAAAGGTGAAAAATGCTTAAAGGAGTGAAAAAGGATCAAATTTGGAGCAAATAGGTGAAAAATGTGAAAAAGTGTTTTGGCGTCTAAGAGCCAGATCTGGCGCTTAAGTGCTGGTTAAATTGAGAAGGCCACACCTAAGCGCTAGAGGTCCCTCGCTTAAGCGTCGGTGGCAGTTAATAGATGAGTAAAGCTGGTTTTTGCGAATTTTGAAGAGGTTTTTCAGGCACCCATTGGCTTAATAGGTGGTTGTAACCACCATGAACAAAAATTATCACGAAAGGATACATATCTTGGGGAAATATATCAAATTTAGACATATTTTGAAGAGTTTCCAAGGTACCACTTGAAAAACTATAAAAGAAAGAAGAGAGGACTTTGAAAGGAGTCCTGAAAATACTTAGAAAGTTTTGAAAGTTCATCAATTTGGGGAGTTAGTTCGGAGAGATTTTTAAGCACCACTTTTATTTTTAGTTTATCCTTTTTGTTAGTTTATTTTGAGTGATTGTAAAGAAAAAAGATTCAAAGGAACTTCAAGAGTTTGGTGGAGAACTTGAGATAAGTTTTTATCTTTTTCTTTTGAGACTACTTTTGGTTTTAATTGAGACTTGTTGTTGGTTTGACAATGATGTCTACTTTTAAACTAAACTGTGGTTTTATTTTCTCCATGATTCTGGGTACTTTTTCTTTATCTTTTTTCTTAAAATGATAAGTAATTAAGTTTTGGATGAGATGGAGTCTGATTAGTTTTCTTTATCTTTCTTCTTAAAATGATAAGTAATTAAGTTTTAGATGAGCTAAGTAGTTTTCTTTATCATTCTTCTTAAAATGATAAGTAATTATGTTTTGGATGGAAGTTGTAGAGAGTATTGATCTTTAATGTTGGAAGAAGTTGTGATGATTTAAATCCATGCACTTCATTTATTTCTTGATTTGGTCAATCTAGATGTTAAAATTTGTTGTGAGTACATGTAAGAACCGGACTGGAATTGTCTCAGTCAACAATTGGAAAGAATCACATGAGGTTGTATAAATGAGAATGCAGTTCATATGATTGAGTGCAAATAAATAAATAAATATTCATTGAAGGGTCTAGAGTTAGAGGACTTTTAAGTGACAGGTTAAAGCCACCAACTTGGTTTATTGTTTTAGTTTCTGATACGAGATGTTAGCCTCTAGGTGGAAGGAATCAAGGAAACTCTAGAGTGAGAGTTAGTATCTTCTTTGCCTAGCTGATCTTCAGAACTATTTAAACTTTAAATTAGCCAATGTTCTTTATAGCATCTCTAGTAAGGGTAAAGAATATTATTGCTCTTATTTGGCACAACACAATTTGCATACTTCCACAATAGAATTCCTATACTTATTACTGATTCATGATAAGAAGAAAGATATTATTCTTATTAAGTGCTTTTTATCTACAAAACTCTAGTTATCTTTTTAAGTTGTTACTGTTTTATACAAATATCAAAAATACCAAAAATATTTGAATTTTTATTACTACAAAATATATTATGTTTAAGTAATTATCTTTTTAAAAATAGAAAATTTTCTAAAACTTCATATTGTATAAATTCCCTATGGGTTCGATATTCAGGTCTTATTCAAAAAGTCCTATATTACTTGATAACGATACATATACTTGCATTGTATCCCAATATATATAAATTAAAAGTTAAATTCTTATTTTTCTTCATGATCAAGTTTTTGATTTTGTTGTAAAGTAAGGAAAAATAAGTGAAATATAATCTGAATTATTGTTGTACTTTGCATATTAGCAATATCAAGAGAGATCAAGTTTTTGGCGCCATTGTCGGGGAATTGAAAGCAAAATTTTTATTTTTAGAAAGTCTTATTTAAACTTTAAGTTATCTTATCTTATTTTATTTTGTTTTGTTTATTTTATTATATGTTAGTGTATGCGTAGTTTAGGTTCTAAAGGACTAGTGCCCTACAATTCTGAATTAGAAAGAACTATTATAAAAATCAGAAAAAATAAAAAAATTATAAATTTTGAAAAATCAAGAAAAACTATAGAAATTGCAGACCAAAATAATCAAAATATTGAAATTCATCAAGAGTTTAGACCATTAAGAGATTATGCCAACCCTACTGTAGATGAACTTCATTGTAGTATTCAAAAACCTACTGTAGTGGCTAATTCATTTGAGCTTAAACCTGTCATTATCTAAATGTTATCAAATAATCAGTTTGGGGGATCACCAACTGAAGATCCAAATTTACATATTGCCAATTTTCTAGAATTGTGCGCTACATTTAAATACGATGGTGTATCAAATGATGCCATAAGACTTAGGTTATTTCCATTTTTGCTGTGGAATAAAGCTAAGATGCGGTTGAATTTGTTAGCACCTGGATCTATCAGAACTTGGGGTGATTTGGCATAAAAATTCCTTGCTAAATATTTTCCCTCAAAAAACTGTGAAGTTTATAAATGATATTACATCTTTTAATCAACTTGAAANTAGAATTGTGCGCTACATTTAAATATAATGGTGTATCAGATGATGTCATAAGACTTAGGTTATTTCCTTTCTTACTAAGGAATAAAGCTAAGATGTGGTTGAATTCGTTAGCACTTGGATCTATCAGAACTTAGGATGATTTAGTACAAAAATTTCTTGCTAAATATTTTCTACCATAAAAAACTGCGAAGCTTAAAAATGATATTACATCTTTTAATCAGTTTGAAGGGGAATTTATTTATGAAGCATGANAGGGAATCTATTTATGAAGCATGTGAATGATTTAAAGAACTCTTAAGAAAGTGTCCACACCATGCTATACCAAATTTGTTAATGATTTAAACTTTTTATAATGGATTAGTTGGATCTCTTAGATCAATTATCGATGCTGCTGCTGGTGGTTCATTGATGTCAAAACCATTTCATGACGCCTACGCTTTAATTGAAGAAATGGCTACTAATAATTTTCTATGTCCTTCTGAGTGCTAAGAAAGTAGCCAACATTCATGAAACTGATGCATTTACCATGTTAGCAAATCAAGTTGCTATAATTTCAAGGATGTTAGACCAATTTGGAATGAGTTTTTCTCAACCAATTTCCATGATTGAAGAGAATTTGTTAGACCAAATGGTAGATTCTCAAGCATCATTAGAAACTTTGACCATAAATAACAAGCAAAATAACCCATATTCCAATTATTATAACCCAGGTTGGAAGAACCATCCCAACTTTAAATGGAATGACAATTCGGGTGGTAATAATCAGCAATGGGGGAACAACCAAGGAAACCCATTGGAAAAATGGAACAACCAAGGGAATAATAATTATAGATCTACTTATCCTCCAGGTTTTAAAAGTAATACACAATTTAATGAGAAGAAGTTGTCTATAGAAGAAGCGGTATTACAAATGGGAAATCAATTACAAAATATAGGAGCAATAATTAGAAATATCAAAAATTAACTTGGGCAAATAACAAATTCAATAAGTAATGAACCCCAAAGAACACTTCCTAGTAACACTGAATCAAATCCAAAAGACCAAAATAAAGAACTAGTAAAACTCGTTCAACTTAGAAGCGGAATAGAGTTGGAAGGTCGGGTTCATAAAGAAATTGAAGTAGAGAGAGGAAATTGAAGAATCAAAAGAGGACGCTCCAAAAGATTCTAAGAGACCTATTTCTTTGCTGAAAATTGATTTGGACAAACCACCACCTCCATTTCCTCAGAGACTTTGTCAACAGAAGTTGGATAAGCAATTTTTAAAATTTCTGGAAATATTTAAGAAACTTACAATTAATATTCCATTTACTGAAGCCTTAGAACAAATGCCAAGCTATGTAGAGTTTATGAAGGATTTTTCAATAGGAAAAGGCAGTTTGAAGATAATGAGATTGTTGCACTTAGTGAGGAGTGTAGTGTGATAATTCAGAAGAAGCTTCCTAAAAATCTCAAAGATCCTGGTAGCTTTACAATTCCATGTGCAATAGGAGACAGATTTTATGGGAAAGCTTTATATGATTTAGGTGCAAGCATTAACCTTATGTCATTGTCAATATTTAAAAGATTGGGATTAAGAGAATTAACCCTATTACTGTAACTCTGTAGTTAGCAGATCGTTCAATAAGATACCCTAAAGGAGTTATAGAAGATGTCATAGTGAAAGTGAATCAATTTATCTTTCATGTTGATTTCATTGTGCTGGATATGGAGGAAGATAAAGAGATATCTATCATTTTGGGGAGACCTTCCCTAGCTACAGGAAGAGCAATGATAGATGTGCAGAAAGGAGAATTAACAATACGCGTCAATGATCAAACTGTTACTTTTAACTTTTCAAAATCAATAAAATACCCTGCAAAAAGTAAAGATAATGAATGTTATAGGATGAATGTCATAAGATACCTAAGTGAATGTCATTTCAAGATTACTTATGAAGAAGAAATTGAAGAAAAAGATTTGGAACACGAGCAAGAAGTAGAATTAGATCAATGTGAATATCTTTTAAGGAAGATTCAAACTATGTTCGAGAAAGTATTGAAGTTTTGGACACGATAGGAAAAGATAAATCATTTTTGCCATCTATTAAAAAACCTCCAGAACTAGAGTTGAAGTTACTTTTTGACCATTTAAAATATGACTTATTAGAAGATTCTTCTACTTTACCTATTATAATTTCCTCAAAATTAATAATGGAAGAAGAAGAAAGGTTGATGAAAATTCTGAAAATTTTTAAGAAAACCTTTGAATGGATAATTGCTGATATTAAAGGAATCAGTCCTTCAATTTGTATGCATAGAATTCATATGGAAGAGAACTGAAAACCTAGGGTTGATCCGCAAAGGAGACTGAATCTTGTTATGAAAGAAGTTGTTAAGAAATTTTAAAGTGGTTAGATGCTGGAATTATCTACCCTATTTTAGATGGTGCATAGGTTAGTCCAATTCATTGCATTCCTAAGAAAGGAGGAGTAACTGTAACTGTAAATGAACATAATGAGTTAAAACCAACTAGACAAGTTACAGGGTGGCGAATATGCATTTATTATAGAAAATTAAATCTTGCCAATAGGAAAGATCATTTTCCATTACCCTTTCTAGATCAAATGCTGGATAGACTAGCTAGGCGTGCATACTTTTATTTTCTGGATGGCTATACTAGTTATCACCAAATTCAAATATCTTCTGAGGATCAAGAGAAAAAAATGTTTAGCAGTCTTTATGGTACTTTTGCTTTTAGAAGAATGCCCTTTGGTTTATGTAATGCCTCTACTATATTTCAAAGATGTATGATGACAATTTTTTGTGATTTAATTGAAAAAGGATTGAAGTCCTTATGGATGACTTTTTAGTGTTTAGACCTTCATTTGACTCATGTTTAGAACATTTATCCAAAGTTATTGAGCGCTGTGAAGAAACAAATTTAGCCCTTAATTGGGAAAAAATGCTAATTTATGGTAGTAGAAGGAATTGTATTAGGTCATCAAATATCATTTAGTTCTTAATTAGGAAAAATGTCAATTTATGGTAGCAGGAGGAATTATATTAGGTCATCAAATATCAAGAAAAATGGTATGGAAGTAGATCCTGCTAAAATTCAAGTGATCGCTAATTTACCTTATCCAACAAATGTAATGGAAATTATGAGTTTTTAGGACATGATGGATTCTACAGACAATATATTAAAAACCTTTCAAAGATTACTAAGCCTTTATGCCATTTACTGGAGAAAGATGCAATTTTTAATTTGATGAGGAATGCCTAAAAGCTTTTAAATTATTAAAAGAAAAATTAATCACTGCACCAATTATAGTTTCATCAAACTGGGAAAAACCTTTTGAACTAATTTGTGATGCTAGTGATTATGCTATAGAAGTTGTTTTAGGACAGAGATATGATAAAATTTTTGAAGTTATTTACTATGCTAGTAAAACTCTTAATGAAACTCAAATTAATTATACAACAACTGAAAAAGAGTTATTAACAATAGTATATACTTTGATAAATTTAGATAATATTTAATTGAAATTCTTTGTATAGTGCATACAGATCATTCTGCTATTAATTATTTAATGAAAAAGAAGGATGTTAAACCTAGACTTATAAGAAGGATTCTTCTTTTACAAGAATTTGATTTTGCATTAGTAGATCGGAAGGGGATTGAAAATCAAATTGCTGATCATTTGTCCAGGTTTGAATTAGAAAAACCAATATATTTTGAAAATAAAATTAATGAACATTTTCTAGATGAAAAATTGTTCACTAATAATGAGTGGTGTGTTCCATGGTATGCCGACATTGTGAACTTTATTATTAGTGATATTATATCTTATGGAATGACATACCAAAAGAAGAGGAAATTTATTTCTGAAGCTAATAATTATTTTTGGGATGACCCATTTTTATATAAATAAGGAAAGGATCTGATTATTCGAAGATGTGTGCCATTAGAAGAAACATATGAGATTATCCAAAAATATCATAATTTTGATTTTGGGGGACATTTTGGTGTTGATAAAACAACATACAAAATTTTACAATCTAGATTTTATTGGCCTACAATTTTTATAGATGTTAATGCTTATATCAAAACTTGTGATAGATGTCAAAGAGTAGGCAATATTTCTAGAAGAAATGAGATGCCCCTCAATTATATTCTAGAAGTTGAAATATTTGATGTTTGGGGATTAGATTTCATGAGACCATTTATACAATCTTTCAAAAATTTATATATTCTGTTAGCAGTGGACTATGTACTCAAATGGATAGAAGTTGTTGCTTTACCTTGATGTGATGCTCAAAGTGTTGCAAAATTTTTGAAAATGAACATATTTTGTAGATTTGGGATGCCAAGAGTTATCATTACTGATGGAGGAAGTCATTTCAAAAATGCAGTAATGGAGAAGTTATTAAAGAAATATCTTATAAATCAAGGATTGTTACTGCTTATCATCCTCAGATAAGTGGTTTGGCTGAATTATCCAATCAAAAAATTAAAAAAATTATGGAAAATTTTGTTAATCCAACAAAAATGAATTGGTCAATCAAAATTAACTATGCTTTCTGGCCTTATAGGACTGCATATAGAACTCCTATAGGAATGTCCCCATATAGGATAATATTTGGGAAAGCTTGTCACTTACCAGTTGAACTTGAGCATAAAAGATATTGGGCAATTAAAGAGTTCAATTATAATTTGAAAGATGCTGGTGAGAAAAGATTATTATAATTAACTGAGCTTGAAAAGATAAGGAATGGGTCTTATGAAAGTGCCAAAATTTATAAATAAAAGATGAAGATGTGGCATGATCGAAAGATTCTTACTAAAAATTTTCAACCAGGGCAACAAGTTTTACTATATAATTTAAAGTTAAGATTATTTCTAGGGAAACTTAAATCCAGGTGGATGGGCCCACTTATTGTAATGAAAGTTTATCCTTATGAAACTGTGGATATTAAAGTTCCTAAATCTGAGAAAATATTTAAAGTGAATGGACATAGACTGAAACCTTATTACATTGGGGATCAGTAGAAGTTTAATGAAGGAATGATGTTGGGTCAACCAGAGTAAGCACTGGTTACGTCGGGATGACGACGTAAAACTAAGCGCTTTGTGAGAGGCAACCCATAAGTATCAGCATCTTTTAGTTTTTATTGATGTTTTATGTGTGATTAAAAAAATTGGGGTAATATTTTTTAGACTATTATGTGTTAGTATTTATTTTAAGACTTAAATTTGTAATTTGGACATGTTAAAATGAGAATTTGGACATTAAGTTGACTTGTGCAAAAATATGCACTGACGCTTAAGTGCCAAATCTGGCGCTTAAGCGCGATAGTTTAAAAACTTATGCAAAATTAATATTCTAGAAGGAAAAATCACCTAGAAGTTTGCAAAAATGTGCCAAGACAGTTTCTAAATGTGTCTAAGAGTTGTTGGAAGGATTTAGGCCTATCAATAGAAGGGTTTAGTGAAGGAATTTCACCCCAGATCATTTCTAGCCCTAAAGTCTAAGAGAGAGAGAGAGATTTTAAGATGATGTCTATATGAGAGATGGATTTAAAGATGAAGGATGAGATCATGTGGAAGAAATTCATTAGTCAAACATGTATAACGGTTTCTTAGCCGTTAGTATTGAAGGGATATCAAAGAAGATCAATAAAATTGAAAAATACCATGTATGTACTAGAGAATATGGTATTGGAAATTCATGCACATCTGGAGCATATTGGATGACAATTGAAAATGCAATTTAGCCACACTAGTTATATAGAGTAAGTGAATAAGGAGATGTTTCTTAAAAAAAGTGGATTGAAGAAGATTGCATCATAGCACGTCACCACCGTCCGTTTTATCAACTTTATATTCCAGTTGCCCAAGGACAGACTAATGAAAGACATGAATTTGTTCTTTCTAATGAAGAATGAATTAAGTTCTATGTTTATTTTTGTGTGATTAAAGTTGTTGTCTTTAAGTGTTTTTAGTGCTTAAGATTTGTGTTAGTATTTATGTTACTTATGTTTTTAATTATGAATGTGTGTTAAGAGTTTTGTACTTAGGAAAATTTTCTCATACGAGACTATTTGGAGTGAGAATTAAGTGTCAATAGCATTTGTACTTGTTTGTGAATTAATATAAGTTTGTTTTTGTGAAAATTTTGTGTTGTTTGATCTTCGAATTAAAATAGTTATTAAGGAGAATTTTGAGAGAGAGGGAAGTTATAGGAAGTTGAAAATAGTTAATTAAGTTCTATGAGACCATTTAGGGGTGGTTTACATAGGAAAATAGTGAATTTTACTTTAAAAATTTTGAAAATCGTGCACTGGCGCCTAAGCGCCACATATCACGCTTAAGCATGAGCTAACCCAAGAGGCAGGTGTCTAAGCACCACTTACCTGCGCTTAAGCACCGGTTCATGAAAACTGGTTTGCGAACGGTTAAAAGTGAAATTTTGGTCCAAAAACACCTTTTTTAAGGCCTCCCGTCATCTTCTACCTCTCAAAATTGTGATTTTAAAAGGGCTAGGGCACACCATTAAGTGGAGATTTCTTGGTGGAATCAAGAAAAAATTGCTAGATTCGGATTCCTTGAGGTAAGAGATTTACTTTTTTGCAAAAAATTTGGATTTTCACCATGTATTTTGAGTACATTTGGAGAAATTTGAAAATTTACTATTCATGGTAAAAAATAAGGAAAAATATATGGAAATTACTTCGGAAGCTTAGTTTGTGCTTTTGGAAGTTTAGTTTAGTGATTTAAACTTAATTTTTGAAGTTATTTTTGGAATTTATAAAATTTGTAGAATGACACCAAGAATGAAGAGGAATAGAGGAAAAAGCCAATTGATTCAAGCAAATTTGTTAGTTTGAAGGCTCAAGATCGATACAGTGATGCTCTACAGTCACGAAAATTGATTCCGGAGCGATGTTTTAGAAATCTGAGTGGAGACGTGGAAGATTTAATTGTTCATCGATAGTGGAAACAATTTTGTTGTTTCTCTGCTGTCGTAGTGATTTCTGTTGTGAGGGAGTTCTATGCAAATCTCCCTGAAGCTGAAGACAAATGACTTATGGTTTGAGGAAAGTTGGTACCTTTTTAACCAGAGGTAATCAACATGTTTTACCATTTACCACCGGATACATTATGTTTTTAAGCAAATTATAGTCCTACTGAAGCGGAGTTTGTCGAGATTATTTCATAATTGACTATTGGGAGAGGACTTTGCAAGATTACCAATGAGAGGAGAGTAAATTTCCCAACTTCAAAGTTATGTGCACCTTCGAAGGCCTGGCACTATTTCATTTCTGCTCATCTACTTCCGACCAATCATCTCAATGAAGTGACCAGAGAAAGAGTGACGTTGAACTATTGTATTCAAGAGGCAAAGCTCATCAACATTGGAGATTTGATCTGTCAAACTATCATTAGTTCTGCTACAACTGTTACTACTGTAGGTCTGGGATTTACTTCTTTGATCTTTTCTTTGTACGAGCAGGCTGGGGTTAAATATGATAGTTAAGAGGAATTTCTATTACCTCTAAAGCCCATCACGAACATGAATGTGAAGACTTATTATGAGCATTTAGTTTTTGGCTGAAGAGGAGGATTTTCCAGGAGCTATGGAATGGAAACATCTACTACATCTACCTCTGCTGCTTCTTCATCTAGACCATCTACTTCATGTGCTTCTACATCTCGAGGTGAGCCTACTGATACCCGAGATCAGTTATTGCAAAAAATGATGGATAATACCAATTTTACCGCTGATAAGGTACAAAATTTAGAGCGTTTTGTAGATTATTCTAATAGTTCTAATAGAAGGAAGAGTGATTATGAAGAGAAATTCCACTCATTTTTGGAGAGCCTGATTAGAGGTGACCCAGAAGTGCAATTTCCTCCATATCTTTTATATCCTGATTATGAGCCTGCAGAAAAGNAATGAATTTAAGTTCTATGTTTATTTTTGTGTGATTAAAGTTGTTGTCTTTAAGTGTTTTTAGTGCTTAAGACTTGTGTTAGTGTTTATGTTACTTATGTTTTTAATTATGAATGTGTGTTAAGGGTTTTGTACTTAGGAAAATTTTCTCATACGAGACTATTTGGAGTGAGAATTAAGTGTCAATAGCATTTTTACTTGTTTGTGAATTAATATAAGTTTGTTTTTGTGAAAATTTTGTGTTGTTTTAGCTTCGAATTAAAATAGTTATTAAGGAGAATTGAGAGAGAGGGAAGTTATAGGAAGTTGAAAATAGTTAATTAAGTTCTATGAGACCATTTAGGGGTGGTTTACATAGGAAAATAGTGCATTTTACTTTAATTTAAAAATTTTGAAAATCGTGCACTGGCGCCTAAGCGCCACATATCATGCTTAAGCATGAGCTAACCCAAGAGACAGGTGCCTAAGCACCACTTACCCGCGCTTAAGCACGGTTCATGAAAACTGGTTTGCGAACGGTTAAAAGTGAAATTTTGGTCCGAAAACACCTTTTTTAACGCCTCCCGTCATCTTCTATCTCTCAAAATTGTGATATTAAACGGGCTAGGGCACACCATTAAGTGGAGATTTCTTGGTGGAATCAAGAAAAAATTGCTAGATTCAGATTCCTTGAGGTAAGAGATTTACTTTTTTGCAAAAATTTTGGATTTTCACCATGTATTTTGAGTACATTTGGAGAAATTTGAAAAATTTACTATTCATGGTAAAAAATGAGAAAAAATATATGGAAATTACTTGGGAAGCTTAGTTTGTGCTTTTGGAGTTTAGTGATTTAAACTTAATTTTTGAAGTTATTTTTGGAATTTATAAAATTTGTAGAATGACACCATGAATGAAGAGGAATAGAGGAAAAAGCCAATTGATTCAAGCAAATTTGTTAGTTTGAAGACTCAAGATCGATACAGTGATGCTCTACAGTCACGAAAATTGATTTCGGAGCGATGTTTTAGAAATCTGAGTGGAGACGTGGAAGATTTAATTGTTCATCGACAGTGGAAACAATTCTGTTGTTTCTCTGCTATCGCAGTGATTTCTGTTGTGAGGGAGTTCTATGCAAATCTCCCTGAAGCTGAAGACAAACAACTTATAGTTTGAGGAAAGTTGGTACCTTTTTAACCAGAGGTAATCAACATGTTTTACCATTTACCACCGGATACATTATGTTTTTATGCAAATTATAGTCCTACTGAAGCAGAGTTCATCGAGAATATTTCATAATTGACTATTGGGAGAGGACTTTGCAAGATTACCAATGAGAGGAGAGTAAATTTCCCAACTTCAAAGTGTTGCGCACCTTCAAAGGCCTGGCACTATTTCATTTCTGCTCGTCTGCTTCCGACCAATCATCTCAATGAAGTGACCAGAGAAAGAGTGACGTTGAACTATTGTATTCAAGAGGCAAAGCTCATCAACATTGGAGATTTGATCTGTCAAACTATCATTAGTTCTGCTACAACTGTTACTACTGTAGGTCTGGGATTTACTTCTTTGATCTTTTCTTTGTACGAGCAGGCTGGGGTTAAATATGATAGTTAAGAGGAATTTCTATTACCTCTAAAGCCCATCACGAACATGAATGTGAAGACTTATTATGAGCATTCAATTTTTGGCTAAAGAGGAGGATTTTCCAAGAGCTATGAAATGGAAACATCTGCTACATCTACCTCTGCTGCTTCTTCATCTAGACTATCTACTTCATGTGCTTCTACTTCTCGAGGTGAGTCTACTGATACCCGAGATCAGTTATTGCAAAAAATGATGGATAATACCAATTTTACCACTGATAAGGTACAAAATTTAGAGCGTTTTGTGATCATACTAATAGATATAATAGAAGGAAGAGTGATTATGAAGAGAAATTCCACTCATTTTTGGAGAGCCTGATTAGAAGTGACCCAGAAGTGCAATTTCCTCCATATCCTTGATATCCTGATTATGAGCCTGCAGAAACGTGGTATAGTGGTGATTTTGAGGATGAAGAGTAGAGCTGAGAGATTCATTTTATGATTGTAATATGATATGAACTATGGGTCTGGGCTTGCTACATTTGCATCTGTGTGTTGTTTTGGACTATGTTGTATTTGGACTTTTATGTTTTATTGTTATTATGAAATTTGTGGTAGTTAGTATTTTATTTTTAAATTTTAGGGTAGTAACTATTGTTTTGTGTTTAGTACTATGATTTAGTTAGTTTATAACTTAACTAAATTTCATATCTGTTATAAAGCAGAAAATCTTGCTAGCTTAGATCTTAGACTTGAAATTCAGAAAGTGCTACCCTTTATTTTCCTTTTATCATGTTTGCAAGTTTGTCCTTAAGTTAAGATTGTGATGTTAGTAATGTGTATGTTTGCTGNTTTAGTTAGTTTATAACTTAACTAAATTTCATATCTGTTATAAAGCAGAAAATCTTGCTAGCTTAGATCTTAAACTTGAAATTCAGAAAATGCTACCCTTTATTTTCCTTTTATCATGTTTGCAAGTTTCTCCTTAAGTTAAGATTGTGATGTTAGTAGTGTGTATGTTTGCTGTTATGTTTATACCCACTGTTTAGAAATCTATTGAATCTCTACATGTTAAAGTAAAATGAAAATATAAAAAATTTTGAGATCAAAAATTAATTTTACTCCTATTTTTAGTTTTATACTTGTATCATTAGGGTTTAAAATTTATGCTAGCATGTTATTTTTAAATTTTCATTCCTGCTTATATATATCTGATGCTAAACTATTTAATATGTTAAAAATTGAAGTTTAGGGGGATGAAAAATATTTTCAAAACTGGAATTTTATTTGTTCTCAAATGTGCGACAAGTGAATTTGATTTGAAAAGAAAAAAAAATTGATTATGTATATGAAGTTATATTGGGGAAGTAAAATTTTATTTTAAAAATGAGAAAGAAAATTAGTTAAAATTTTTAGTAACGAAGAAAAACTTTAAGTTAAAAAGTTTTTATATGAGAAAATGATTAATATAAGTAACTATCTGTAGTAAGAAAAATTATATTTTTAAAAAATTTAGATAATTTAGACTTTTATTTTTAATACTTAAAATTCTTTTATAAAAATAATTTTCAAAACTGTTATTATATTTATAAGTAAAAGACTTATATTAATGCTTTGCTTTAGGAAAGGAGAAGTGGAATTCAAAATCATTAAAGAACTATCTAGATATAGTAATCNTAATATGTTAAAAATTGAAGTTTAGGGGGATGAAAAATATTTTCAAAACTGGAATTTTATTTGTTCTCAAATATGCGACAAGTGAATTTGATTTGAAAAGAAAAAAAATTGATTATGTATAAGAAGTTATATTAGGGAAGTAAAATTTTATTTTAAAAATGAGAAAGAAAATTAGTTAAAATTTTTAGTAATTAAGAAAAACTTTAAGTTAAAAAGTTTTTATATGAGAAAATGATCAATATAAGTAACTATCTCTTAGTAAGAAAAATTATATTTTTGAAAAATTTAGATAATTTAGACTTTTATTTTTAATACTTAAAATTATTTTATAAAAATAATTTTCAAAACTATTATTATATTTATAAGTAAAAGACTTATATTAAGACTTTGTTTTAGGAAAGGAGAAGTGAAATTCAAAATCATTGAAGAACTATCTAGATACAATAATTCTTGCCTGAAAAAGAAAAGAAAAAAAATAGAAAGAAAAGAAAAAGAAAAGAAAAAGAAAATGAAAAAGAGGAAAAAAATTAGGAAGGAGAAGCTTGAGGATTAGTGCCTAATCAAAAATTGGTTCTATATTTGATCTTTTTAAAGTACAAGACTTGAGAAACCTTAAGCTTATAGATATAATATTGTAAGTAAAAATATTTTTAAAGAGAATTTTTAAGTGGAGATAATAAAAGAACTAAATTCTAAATTTTCAAAATCTACAATACATTTCTGAATTAGATAGAAACTCATATTTTCTTCTTTCATAACTTTAGTTATTTCTAAACTTTAAGTTGATCTCATTTACTGAATATTTTTTCTAAATTAGAGTGCTATATTTCTAAATCTAAATTTTAGTAACTCCTAAAGAAACTCAAATACATATCATACATATGTAGTTTTTAAAGTTTGAAGTGTCACTGGAGGACAAGTAACATTTTAAGTTTGGGGGATTTTGATACACCTAAAATATATAATGTATTTAGCCACATTTTTATACCTATTTTTGAGGTATTGCGCTTTAATGGAAGGTATTTTTATGTTTTCTTGTAGATACAAGTAAAAAGAGTAAAAAATGCTTTAAGGTGTGAAAAAGGATCAAATTTGAAGCAAAAAACTGAAAAATGTGNTTAGGAAGGAGAAGCTTGAGGATTAGTGCCTAATCAAAAATAGGTTCTACATTTGATCTTTTTAAAGTATAAGACTTGAGAAACCTTAAACTTATAAATATAATATTGTAAGTAAAAATATTTTTAATAAGAATTTTTAAGTGGAGATAATAAAAGAACTAAATTCTAAATTTTGAAAATCTACAATACATTTCTGAATTAGATAGAAACTCATGTTTTCTTCTTTCATAACTTTAGTAATTTCTAAACTTTTACTGAATATTTTTTCTAAATTAGACTGCTATATTTCTAAATCTAAATTTTATTAACTCCTAAAGAAACTCAAATACATATCATACATATGTAGTTTTTAAAGTTTGAAGTGTCACTTGAGGACAAGTAACGTTTTAAGTTTGGGGGATTTTGATACACCTAAAATATATAGTGTATTTAGACACATTTTTATACCTATTTTTGAGTTATTGTGCTTTAATGGAAGGTATTTTTGTGTTTTCTTGCAGATACATGTAAAAAGAGTAAAAAATGCTTTAGGTGTGAAAAAGGATCAAATTTGAAGCAAAAAACTGAAAAATGTACAAATGAGTTTTGGCGTCTAAGCGCCAAATCCGACACTTAAGCACCGGTTAAATAGAGAAGGCCGCGCCTAAGCACCAAAGGTCCCGTGCTTAAGCGCCAGTGGCAGTTACTAGATGTGTAAAGTCAATTTTTGCAAATTTTGAAGAGGTTTTTGACCCACCCATTAGCTTAATAGGTGGTTATAACCACCATGGATGAAAATTATCACGAAAGGATGAATCTCTTAGGGAAATACGCNTAGTGTATTTAGACACATTTTTATACCTATTTTTGAGTTATTGTGCTTTAATGGAAGGTATTTTTGTGTTTTCTTGCAGATACATGTAAAAAGAGTAAAAAATGCTTTAGGTGTGAAAAAGGATCAAATTTGAAGCAAAAAACTGAAAAATGTACAAATGAGTTTTGGCGTCTAAGCGCCAAATCCGACACTTAAGCACCGGTTAAATAGAGAAGGCCGCGCCTAAGCACCAAAGGTCCCGTGCTTAAGCGCCAGTGGCAGTTACTAGATGAGTAAGGTCAATTTTTGCAAATTTTGAAGAGGTTTTTGACCCACCCATTAGCTTAATAGGTGGATATAACCACCATGGATGAAAATTATCACGAAAGGATAAATCTCTTAGGGAAATACATTGAATCTAGACATATTTTGAAGAGTTTCCAAGGCAGATCTTGGAAAACTATAAAAGAAAGAAGAGAGGACTTTGAAAGGAGACCTGAAAATACTTGGAAAGTTTTGAAAGTTCATCAATTTTGGGAGTTAGTTCGGAGAGAGTTTCAGACACCACTTTTACTTTTCTTTTATCCTTTTTGTTAGCTTATTTTAAGTGATTGTAAAGAGAAGAAGATTCAAAGGAAATTCAAGAGTTTGGTGGAGAACTTGAGATAAGTTTTTAACTTTTTATTTTGAGACTACTTTTGGTTTTAATTGAGACTTGTTATTGGTTTGACAATGATTTCAACTTTTAAACTAAAGTGTGATTTTATTTTCTCCATGGATTCTAAGTATTTTTCTTTATCTTTCTTATTAAAATGATNTACGCTGAATCTAGACATATTTTGAAGAGTTTCCAAGGCAGATCTTGGAAAACTATAAAAGAAAGAAGAGAGAACTTTGAAAGGAGACCTGAAAATACTTGGAAAGTTTTGAAAGTTCATCAATTTTGAGAGTTAGTTCGGAGAGAGTTTCAGACACCACTTTTACTTTTATTTTATCATTTTTGTTAGCTTATTTTAAGTGATTGTAAAGAGAAGAAGATTTAAAGGAAATTCAAGAGTTTGGTGGAGAACTTGAGATAAGTTTTTAACTATTTATAAGAGATTCAAAGGAACTTCAAGAGTTTGGTGGAGGACTTAAGATAAGTTTTTATCTTTTTTGTTCAAAGGAACTTCAAGAGTTTGGTGGAGGACTTGAGATAAGTTTTTATCTTTTTGTTTTAAACAGATTCAAAGGAAATTCAAGATTGGTGGAGGACTTGAGATAAGTTTTTATCTTTTGTTTTAGACTACTTTTGGTTTTAATTGAAATGGGAGAGGACTTGAGATAAGTTTTTATCTTTTTGTTTTAGACTACTTTTGGTTTTAATTGAGACTTAGGACTTGAGATAAGTTTTTATCTTTTGTTTTAGACTACTTTTGATTTTAATTGAGACTTGTTATTGTTGAGATAAGTTTTTATCTTTTATTTTAGACTACTTTTGGTTTTAATTGAGACTTATTGTTGAAGACTACTTTTAGTTTTAATTGAGACTTGTTGTTGGTTTGACAATGATTTCTACTTTTAAACTAAAATTACTTTTGGTTTTAATTAAGACTTATTGTTGGTTTGACAATGATTTCTTCTTTTAAACTAAAGATTAAAGGAACTTTAAGAGTTTGGTGGAGAACTTGAGATAAGTTTTTATCTTTTTGTTTTGAGACTTTTTGGTTTTAATTGAGACTTGTTATTGGTTTGACAATGATTTCTACTTTTAAACTAAAGTGTGATTTTATTTTCTCCATGGATTCTAAGTAGTTTTATTTATCTTTCTTATTAAAATGATAAGTAATTAATTTTTGGATGGGAATTGTAGAGAGTATTGATCTTTAATGTTGGAAGAAGGTTATATTGATTTTAGTTTTGGATGGAAGTTGTGGAGAGTATTGATCTTTAATGTTCGAAGAAGTTGTGATGATTTAAATCAATGCACTTCATTTACTTCTTGATTTGGCCAATCCAGATGTTAAAATTTGTTGTGAGAACATGACACTTCATTTACTTCTTGATTTGGCCAATCCAGATGTTAAAATTTGTTGTGAGAACATGTAACAATCGGGCTGGTATTGTCTTAGTCAACAATTGGAAAGAATTACATGAGGTTTTATGAATGAGAATGTAATTCATATGATTGAGTGCAAATAAATATGGAAATATTCATTGAAGGATATAGAGTTAAAGGGCTTTAAAGTGATAGGTTAAAGCCCGCAAGTTGGTTTATTGTTTTAGTGTCTGATACAAGATGTTAGCCCCCAGGTGAAGGGAATCGAGGGAACTTTAGAGTGAGAGCTAGTATCTTCCCTGCCTAGCTGGTCTTCAGAACTATTTTAACTTTAAATTAGTCAATGTTCTTTATAACATCTATAGTAAGGGTAAAAAATATTTTTGCTCCTATTTGACACAACACAATTTGCATACTTTCACAACAGAATTTCTATAATTATTTTTGATTCATGATAAGAAGAAAGATATTTTTCTTATTAAGTGCATTTCATCTACAAAACTCTAGTTACCTTTTTAAGTTGTTACTGTTTTGTCAAAATATCAAAAATACAAAAAATATTTGAATTTTTATTACTGCAAAATATATTCAGTTTAAGTAATTGTCTTTTTAAGAATAGATTGTTTTCTAAAAGTGCATATTGTATAAATTTCCTGTGGGTTCGATATTTGGGTCATAATAAAAAAGTCATATATTACTTGATAATGATACGTATANATCAGGGATACATTAGTTTCTCTACTTCACTGCTTAACTAAATATCTAAACAATGACATTTCTTCATCTCTGCGAAATTACTCCCTACAATGAAGATTAGTAGAGTTACGAAAGAAAGTGCAATTTTTAACTATTGCATTCAAATGGGAAAGCCCATTGATGTGGGATCAATTATTTTCAAATCTATTATGGGTATTAATATGAATGGGTCTATATATGGATTGGGGCATCCTTCTACAATTTTCTTACTTTGTAGTCAATCTCAAGTGCCATATGAAAGTTGGAAGAAAGTATTATTACCCTGGGAGCGACCAAAGGAAAATATGTTGAGATTTTCATACCTATTTTACATTGATTTTGATGATATTGCACTTTAAAGAAAGATATTTTTGATGTTTTGTTGCAGGCATGGTGAATTATGGCCTTTGGAGCAAGAATATGCAAAAAGGAGCAAATTTGGAGGAAAAAGGACCAAAATATGAAGATTTGAAATAGGGCGCCGACGACCGATTTTTCTCGAGAGATCAGAAATCTAATATTCTAGAAGGCCACCGATAGCGCCATCAAGGCTGCCGACGGCGAGCGTGTCGGTTCTCTCAATAGATGCATTGACTGTGGATAATTTTTGAGAGGATGCTTAGGAAACTCTTGAAAACTCTTCTGCAACTTTAAGAGAAATGTTTTGAAGGCCAAAAAAGGGAGTCCACGGGAAGTCCAAGAGAGTGTAGAGTGTGCAATTTAGGGTTAGTATTGTGAGGAATTCTTCGAGAGATTGTAAGAGTGGAAGGAAAGTGAGATATTTCTTCCTCCTTACCGCTTTGAAGGAGAATTCTGTGTGCTGTAAAGAAAGGAAAAGATTCAGAGGAACTTCAAGGAGTTGCTTGGGGAGGAATTAGAGATAAGTGATATTTACTTATTGAAGTTTGTATGACTTTAATTATATATATAAATTCTAAGTTTTGTCATATCTTCTCCATGAGATCTGAGTAGTTTTCTCTATCTTTCTCCTTGTCTTGAGATTTTGTGAAATGGTGATTTGAATTGGTGGAGCCATGAGAATGTTAAAGAAGTTGTGATGATCTTTTCACTTCGATCTTAATTTACTTTCAATCTGGTCAATTGATTTGTTAAAATATGTTGAGTTTGACAACTAAAGTGAAGATTACATCCAAGATTTAGGGAGGTCAAAGTCCTTAAAATTTGGGTGCAAATAAATAGGGAAATAAAAATTATAGGGCGTAGAATTGGAGATTTTAGAGTGACGAACTAAAATCCTAAATTTGGTCCTATCGTTTGGGTGATGAAGTGTAGATGTTAGCCCTCAGGTGAGGGGAACGTGGGAACTCCAAAGTGAGAGCCGATATCCTCCTAGCCTAGCCGCAGATTCAGTAATGAAGCATACGATTAGTCAATGTTCTTTATGCCTGGACCAAAGTGTAAGGAATAAGTATGCTCCTATTTGGCATAATACAATTTGAACTAATTGACTTTATCCATTCACTTAAGCTTCTTGACAAAGAGAAGGATGTTTTCTTATATATTGAACTTCCCATTAGAAACTTTATTAGTAGAATTAGTTAATTAAGAGTTTATTAAAATTAAAATTTNAGCTAGTATCCACGATTCTGATGCAATATCTATGTTAGCTTCGCAGATTGCTGTCATATCAAGGAAATTAGATCATTATGGAATAAATTATTCTCCAACACCTACTATGATGGAAGAGAATTCATCTCGACAATTTGTGGATGTTCAACCTTCTTATGAGACTTTAAATACTATTATCAATAGACCCAACAATCCTTATTTGAACTATTATAACCCAAGTTGGAAGAATCATCCTAACTTTAATTGAAATAACAATTCTTCTACAAATCAACAATGGGCAAACAACCCAGTAAACCAATTGGGAAATTCATCCAACCAAGGAAATGTTAATTATAGACCTTCTTATCCTCAGGATTTAACAGTAACACTCAATTTAAGGAAAAGAAGTTGTTTATGGAAGAGCTGCTACTGAACATGGGTCAACAATTGCAGAATCAAGGAAATCAATTACAAATTCAAGGAAACCAGTAACAAAATCAAGGAACTGCTATCAAGAATATTGAAAATCAATTAGGGCATATCATTACTGCGCTTAGTAACCAAACATTGTGAACTTTTCCTAGTACTGTGGAACCAAATCTTAAAGATCAAGGAAAATAACAGATAAAAGCGATACAATTACGAAGTGTAAAAGAATTGGAAACAAAAGTGCAGAAAGAAACGGAAACTGAAAAAGAGAAAGTGGATACAGAAAATGAAAAGGATCATGAATACCCAGATTTAGGATATCCACTTACACCAATGAAACTTACTGTGGAGAAACCTCTACCACCGTTTCCTCAAAGATTGAAGCAACACAAAAAGGATAAACAATTTTACAAGTTTATAGAAATTCTTAAGAAATTAACGGTAAATATTCCTTTCGTAAAAGCTTTAGAGCAAATGCCCAATTATGTGAAGTTTATGAAAGAT
>JXCR01148582.1:14074-24616 GCA_002079205.1 Phalaenopsis hybrid cultivar | reverse complement strand
ATGGATGGATCGATGAAAATTTGACTGATCAATTCCCATACCAAACCTTCCACAATTTGTACGTTCATTACCATTCAATGGGAGATATTAGAGGAGGACAAAGTACTGAAGTTGAAGAGGAGAAATTGAAGAAGTTGGACTCTCTACTATTTTAAATTAATTATATTTTTAATGTGATTATGTTGGATTAACTTTGCTTTAGAACTCTTATAACTTTAATTGTGTGTAGTTTTGTGTCAGCATTCTAGGGTTGTGGCTTAATTCCGACGCTGAGTTATAGTTTAGTTTGCTTTATGTATGTGTGAGTGTGACTAAAGATTTGTGTTTGTAAAATTTTGGATTTTCATATATATAAGTTAGTTTGGTGTTGTTTGTAAAAATGCTTGTTTATGAATTATTTTAGGATAAATATTAGTGTTTAAAAAAGAATAATTAAACTTTAGAGTGAATTGAAAGAAAATTGAAAATGCGAAAAGCAAAAATATTTGAATTTTTAGCTATAGCGCTGATGGCGCCAGCATGGGCGTCGACAACGCCCTTGATATGCCTAAAATATATAGTATTTTTAGACACATGTTTATACTTATTTTTTAGATATTGCACTTTAATCGAAGGTATTATTGTATTTTTCTTTCAGGTACAGATAAAAATGTGAAAATGCTTAAAGGAGTGAAAAAGGATCAAATTTGGAGCAAATAGGTGAAAAATGTGCAAAAGTGTTTTGACACCTAGGCGCCAGATTTTGCGCTTAAGAATCGGTTAAACAAAGAAGGCCACACCTAAGCACCAGAGGTCTTACGCTTAAGCGCCAGTGGCAATTATTGGATGAGTAAATTCAATTTTTGCAAATTTTGAAGAGGTTTTGAGACACCTATTGACTTAATAGGTGGTTACAACCACCATGGAGAAAAAATATTGCGAAAGGATGCATATCTTAGGGAAATACATCGAATCAGGACATATTTTGAAGAAATACCAAGACACCTTTTGGAGAATTATAAAAGAAGGAAGATTGAGACTTTGAAAGGGGTCCTAAAAAGGTCTAAAAAGGTGTGGGGTCATGAAAGTACTGGGAAAGTTTTGAAAGTTCTAAAATTGAGGAGTTAGTTGGAGAGATTTTCAGGCACCACTATTTATCCTTTTTTATTTAGTTTTATATTGAGAGTGTTGTAAAAGAGAAGAGATTTAAAGAAACTTCAAGAGTTTGANAGGTGTGGGGTCCTGAAAGTACTGGGAAAGTTTTGAAAGTTCTAAAATTGAGGAGTTAGTTGGAGAGATTTTTAGGCACCACTATTTATCCTTTTTTATTTAGTTTTATATTGAGAGTGTTGTAAAAGAGAAGAGATTTAAAGGAACTTCAAGAGTTTGATGAAGGACTTGAGATAAGTTTTCATCTTTTGTTTTAGACTACTTTTGGTTTTAATTAAGACTTGTAGTTGGTTTGATAATGATTTCTACTTTTGAACTAAAGTGTGGTTTTGTTTTCTCTATGGATTCTAAGTATTTTTCTTTATCTTTCTTCTTAAAATGATAAGTAATTAAGTGTTGGATGTAAGTTTTGGACCTCCATGAATTTTGAGTAGTTTTCTTTATCTTTCTTCTTAAAATGATAATTAATTAAGTTTTAGATGGAAATTGTGGAGAGCATTGATCTTTAATGTTGGAAGAAGTTGTGATGATTTAAATCCATGTACTTCATTTACTTCTTGATTGGGCAAATGTTGGAAGAAGTTGTGATGATTTAAATCCATGCACTTCATTTGCTTCTTGATTTGGTCATTCCTAAATGTTAAAATTTGTTGTGAGAACATGTAAGAACCGGGCTGGTATTGTCTTAGTCAACAATTAATGTTAAAATTTGTTGTGAGAACATGTAAGAACCGGGCTGGTATTATCTCAGTCAACAATTGGAAAGAATAAGATGAGGTTGTATGAATGAGAATGTAGTTCATATTATTGAGTGCAAATGAATAGGAAAATATTCATTGAAGGGTGTAGAGTTAGAGGACTTTAAAGTGACAGGTTAAAGCCCCAACTTGGTTTATTGTTTTAGGTTCAGATACGAGATGTTAGCCCCCAGGTGGAGGGAACCGAGGGAACTCTAGAGTGAGAGCTAGTATCTTCCCTGCCTATCCGGTCTTCAAAATTATTCAAACTTTAAATTAGCCAATGTTCTTTAAAGCATCTCTAATAAGGGTAAAAAATATTATTGCTCCTATTTGGTACAACAAAATATGCATACTTCCACAATAGAATTCTTATATTTATTACGGATTCATGATAGGGAGAAAGATATTTTCATATTTAGTGCTTTTCTTCTACAAAAACTCAAGTTATCTTTTTAAGTTTATTCTGTTTCTATCAAATTATTAAAGTTACAAAAAATAATTAAACTTTCTTTACTAAAAAAATGTCTTTAGTTTAAATAATTATCATTTTAAAAATAGAAAGTTTTCCAAAAAGTGCATATTGCATATCTTCCCTATGGGTTTGATATTCAGGTCTTAATCAAAAAGTCCTAAATTACTTGATAATTATATGTATAGTTGCGTAGTATCCCAATATATATAAATTAAAAGTTAAATTCTTATTTTTTTTTAAGATCAAGTTTTTAGTTTTGTTGTGAAATAAGGAAATATAAGTGAAAATATAATCAGAATTATTGTTATATTTTTGCATATAAGTTGTTTCGGAATCAAGTTTTTGGTGTCGTTGTCAGAGAAGTGAAGTGAAAATTGTAAAGAATCTGTTGATTTAAAAGCAAATTTCTATTTTTAGAAAGTTTTATTTAAACTTTAAGTTATTGTATTTAATTTTTTTTGTGTGTTTAGTTTTATTTTATTTTATTTTAGTGTATGCTTAGTTCAGATTCTGAAGCACAAATGCCTTATGATTCTGAATTAGAGAGAAGTTTTACAAAAATCAAAAAAATAGAAAAGATAAAAATCTTGAAAAATTCAGAAAAATTACAGAAATGGAAAACCAAAATGATCAAAATGTTGAAATTCATCAAGAGTTTAGACCTTTAAGTTATTATGCCAACCCTATTGTAGATGAAATTCATTGAAGTATTCAAAAACCTACTATAGTGGCTAATTTATTTAAGCTAAAACCTACTATTATCTGAATGGTATCAAATAATCAGTTTGGGAGAGCACCAACTGAAGATCTGAATTTATATCTAGCCAATTTTCTAAAATTGTGCGCTACATTTAAATACGATGGTATATCAGATGATGACATAAGACTTAGGTTATTTCCTTTCTCACTGAGGGATAAAGTTAAGATGTGGTTGAATTTGTTAGCCCCTGGATCTATCATAACTTGGGGTGATTTAGCACAAAAATTTCTTGCTAAATATTTTCCCTCACCTGGATCTATCAAAACTTGGTGTGATTTAGCACAAAAATTCCTTGCTAAATATTTTCCACCATAAAAATTGTGAAGCTTAGAAATGATATTACATCTTTTAATCAGTTTGAAGGGGAATCTATTTAAGAAGCGTGGGAAAGATTTAAAGAACTCTTAAGAAAGTGTCCACACCATGCTATACTAGACTGGTTAATATTTCAAACTTTTTATAATGGATTAGTTGGATCTCTTAGATCAATTATCGATGTCGTTGCTGGTGGTTCATTGATGTCAAAACCATTTCATGACGTTTATTCTTTATTTGAAGATATGGATACCAATAATTTTTAATGGCCTTCTAAGTGGGTGAATCCTAAAAAATTAGCCAAAGTTCATGAATTTGATGCATTTACTATGTTAGCAAATTAAGTTGCTGCAATTTCAAGGAAGTTAGACCAATTTGGAATGAATTTTTCTCAACCAATTTTCATGACTGAAGAAAATTCATCAANTTTTATAATGGATTAGTTGGATCTCTTAGATCAATTATCGATGTCGTTGATGGTGGTTCATTGATGTCAAAACCATTTCATGACGTTTATGCTTTATTTGAAGATATGGATACCAATAATTTTTAATGGCCTTCTAAGTGGGTGAATCCTAAAAAATTAGCCAAAGTTCATGAATTTGATGCATTTACTATGTTAGCAAATTAAGTTGCTGCAATTTCAAGGAAGTTAGACCAATTTGGAATGAATTTTTCTCAACCAATTTCCATGACTGAAGAAAATTCATCAAGCTCTCAAGCATCATTAGAAACTTTGAATGCCATAAATAATAAGCAGAATAACCCATATTCAAATTATTATAACGCAGGTTGGAAAAACCATCCTAACTTTAATTGTAATAACAATTCAGGTGGAATAATCAACAATAGGGGAACAATCAAGTAAACCCATTGGTAAACTGGAACAATCAAGGGAATAATAATTATAGATCTACTTATCCTCCAGGTTACAACAGTAATACACAATANTCTCAAGCATCATTAGAAACTTTGAATGTCATAAATAATAAGCAGAATAACCCATATTCAAATTATTATAACGCAGGTTGGAAAAGCCATCCTAACTTTAATTGTAATAACAATTCAGGTGGAATAATCAACAAAAGGGGAACAACCAAGTAAACCCATTGGTAAACTGGAACAATCAAGGGAATAATAATTATAGATCTACTTATCCTCCAGGTTTCAACAGTAATACACAATATAAGGAGAAGAATTTGTTGAAGAAGTGGTGTTACAAATGGAAAATCAATTACAAAGTCAAGGAGCTACAATTAGAAATATCGCGAATCAACTTGGCCAAATAGAAAATTCACTAAGTAATAAATCCCAAAGAAAACTTCCTAGTAACACTGAATTAAATCTAAGAAACCAGAAAAAAGAACAAGTAAAAGTCATTCAACAAAGAAGTGGAAGAGAGTTGGAAGGTCGGGTTCAAAAAGAAATTGAAGTAGAGAGAGAAGAAATTGAAGAAACAAAAGAGGATGCTCCAAAAGATTCTGAGAGACCTATTTCTCTGCTAAAAATTGATTTGGAAAAACCACCACCTCCATTTTCTTAGAGAATCTGTCAAAAAAAGTTAGATAAGCAATTTTCAAAATTTTTGGAAATATTTAAGAAGCCTCCAATTAATATTCTGTTTGCTGAAGCCTTAAAACAAATGCCAAGCTATGTAAAGTTTATGAAGGATATTCTCAACAGGAAAAGGAAGTTTGAAGATAATGATGCTGTTGCACTTAGTGAGGAGTGCAGTGCGATAATTTAGAAGAAGCTTCTTGAAAATCTTGAAGATCCTCGTAGCTTTATAATTCCATGTGCAATAGGAGACAGATTTTATAGGAAAGTTTTAGGTGATTTAGGTGCAAGCATTAAACTTATGCAATTATCAATATTTAAAATAATGGGATTTGGAGAAATAACCCCTGCAGTTAGTAGATCATTCGATAACATACCCTAAAGGAGTTATAGAAGATGTTCTAGTGAAAGTGGATCAATTTACCTTTCCTGTTGATTTCATTATGTTAGATATGGAGGAAGATAAAAGATACCTATCATTTTGGGGAGACATTTCCTAGACACAGGAAGAGCAATGATATATGTGCAAAAAAGGGAATTAATAATGTGCGTCAAAGATCAAACTGTTACTTTCAATATTTCAAGATCAATGAAATATCCTGCAAAAGGTAAAGATGATGAATGTTATAGGATGGATGTTATAAGATATCTAAGTGAATGTCATTTAAAAACAACTTATGAAGAAAAATTTGAAGAAAAAGATTTGGAACACAAACAAGAAGAGGAATTAGATTAATGTGAAGAACATTTTAAGGAAAATTCAAACTATGTTCGAGAAAGTTTTGAAATATTAGACACAATAGACAAAGATAAATCATTTTGTTCATCAATTGAAAAACCTCCAGAATTTGAGTTGAAGTTACTTTCTGAATATTTAAAATATGCCTTTTTAGGAGATTCCTCTACTTTACCAGTTATAATTTCCTCAAAATTAACAATGGGAGAAGAAGAAATGTAGATGAAAATTTTGAAAAATTTTAAGAAAGCCTTTGGATGGACAATTGCTGATATTAAGGGAATCAGTCCTTAAATTTGTATGCATAGAATTCATATGGAAGAGAACTGCAAACCCAGGGTTGATCCTCAAAGGATACTGAATCCTACTATGAAAGAAGTTGTTAAGAAAGAAATTTTAAAGTGGTTAGATGCTGGAATTATCTACCCTATTTTAAATAGTGCAAGGGTTAGTCCAATTCACTAAGTTCCTAAGAAAAAAGGAGTAAATGTAATTGTGAATAAACATAAGGAATTAATTCCTACTAGACAATTTACAGGGTGGATTTGATTATAGAAAATTAAATCTTGCCACTAGGAAAGATCATTTTCCACTACCCTTTCTAGATTTTATAGAAAATTAAATCTTGCCACTAGGAAAGATCATTTTCCATTACCCTTTCTAGATCAAAAATAGAAAATTAAATCTTACCACTAGGAAAGATCATTTTCCATTACCCTTTCTAGATCAAATGCTGGATAGACTAGCTTTCATAAATACTTTTGTTTTATGGATGGATATACTGGTTATCACCAAATACAAATATCTCTTGAGGATCAAGAGAAAATAACTTTTACCAGTCCTGATGGTACTTTTACTTTTAGAAGGATGCCCTTTGGTTTATGTAATGCCTCTGCTACATTTCAAAGATTTATGACGGCAATTTTTTGTGATTTATTTAAAAAAGGGATTGAAGTATTCATGGATGATTTTTCAGTGTTTGGAACTTCATCTCATGTTTAGAACATTTATCTAAAGTTCTTAAGCACTGTGAAGAAATATATTTAGTCCTTAATTGGGAAAAATGTCAATTTATGGTAGCAGGAAGTGAATTGTATTAGGTCATCAAATATCAGAAAATGGTATGGAAGTAGATCCTGCTAAAATTCAAGTGATCTCTATTTACCTTACATAATAAATGTAAGGGAAATTAGGAGTTTTTTAGGACATGTTGGATTCTATAGGCAATATATTAAAGACTTTTCAAAGATTGCTAAGCCTTATGCCATTTACTGGAGAAAGATGCGATTTTCAATTTTGATGAAGAATGCCTAAAAGCTTTTAATTTATTAAAAGAAAACTTAATCATTGCACTAATTGTTGTTTCACCAAACTAGGGTAAGCCTTTTGAATTGATGTGTGATGCTAGTGATTATGCTATAAGAGTTGTTTTAGGATAAAGATATTGTAAAATTTTCAAAGTAATTTACTATGCTAGTAAAGCTCTTAATGAAACTTAAATCAATTAAACAACAACTAAAGAAGAGTTCCTTAGTATATGCTTTTGATAAATTTAGATCATATTTAATTGAAACTCATTGTGTAGTGCATACACATCATTCTGCTATTAAGTACTAAATGAAAAAAAAGGATCTTAAACCTAGACTTATAAGATGGATTCTTCTTTTGCAAGAATTTGATTTTGAAATAGTAGATCGAATGGGAACTGAAAATAAAATTACCGATCATTTATCTAGACTTGAGTTAGAAAAATCACTCTATTTTGAAAAGGAAATTAATGAAAAATTTTTAGATGAAAAATTGTTCACTATTAATGAGTGGCATGTTACATAGTATGTCGACATTGTAAACTTTATCGTTAGCGATATTATACCCTTATGGAATGACATACCAACAAAAGAGAAAATTTATTTCTGAAGTTAAGACTTATTTTTGGGATGACTCATTTTTATATAAACAGGGAAAGGATATAATTATTTGAGTAGGTGTACCATTAGAAGAAACTTATAAAACTATCCAAAAATGTCATAATTCTGATTTTGGGGACATTTTATTGTTGATAAAATTACATACAAAATTTTACAATCTGGATTCTATTGACCTACAATTTTTAGAGATGTTAATGCTTATTGAAACCTTGTGATAAGATGTCAAAGAGTAGGCAATATTTTTAGAAGAAATGAGATGCCCCTCAATTATATGCTAGACTGTCAAAGAGTAGGCAATATTTCTAGAAGAAATGAGATGCCCCTCAATTATATGCTAGAAGTAAGTTAAAATTGGCCTACAATTTTTAGAGATGTTAATGCTTATATAAAAACTTGTGATAGATGTCAACTATTGGCCTACAATTTTTAGAGATGTTAATGTTTATATCAAAACTTATGATAGATGTCAAAGTGTAGGCAATATTTCTAGAAGAAATGAGATGCCCCTCAATTATATGCTAGAAGTTGAAATATTTGATGTTTGATGATTAGATTTCATGGGACCATTTATACCATCTTTCAGAAATTTATATATTTAGTTAGCAATAGAATATGTATCCAAATGGATAGAAACTGTTGCTTTACCTTGATGTGATGCTCAAAGTGTTGCAAAATTATTGAAAATGAACATATTTTATAGATTTAGGATGTCGAGAGTTATCATTACTGATGAGGGAAGTCATTTCAGAAATGCAATAATGGAGAAGTTATTAAAGAAATATCATATAAATCATAAAATTGCTACTACTTATCATCCTCAGATAAGTGGTTTGGCTAAATTATCCAATCNGAGCTACAATTAGAAATATCGCGAATCAACTTGGCCAAATAGAAAATTCACTAAGTAATAAATCCCAAAGAACACTTCCTAGTAACACTGAATTAAATCTAAGAAACCAGAAAAAAGAACAAGTAAATGTCGTTCAACATAGAAGCGGAAGAGAGTTGGAAGGTCAGGTTTAAAAAGAAATTGAAGTAGAGAGAGAAGAAATTGAAGAATCAAAAGAGGATGCTCCACAAGATTCTGAGAGACCTTTTTCTTCGCTAAAAATTGATTTGGAAAAACCACCACCTCTATTTTCTTAGAGAATTTTTCAACAAAAGTTAGATAAGCAATTTTCAAAATTTCTGGAAATATTTAAGAAGCTTCCAATTAATATTCCGTTTGCTGAAGCCTTAAAACAAATACCAAGCTATGTAAAGTTTATGAAGGATATTCTCAATAGGAAAAGGAAGTTTGAAGATAATGATGTTGTTGCACTTAGTGAGGAGTGCAGTGCGATAGTTTAGAAGAAGCTTCTTGAAAATCTTGAAGATCCTGGTAGCTTTATAATTCCATATGCAATAGGAGACAGATTTTATGGGAAAGTTTTAGGTGATTTAGGTGCAAGCATTAAACTTATGCAATTATCAATATTTAAAAGAATGGGATTTGGAGAAATAACCCCTGCAGTTAGTAGATCATTCGATAACATACCTTAAAAGAGTTATAGAAGATGTCCTAGTGAAAGTGGATCAATTTACCTTTCCTATTGATTTCATTATGCTAGATATGGAGGAAGATAAAAAGATACCTATCATTTTGGGGAGACCTTTCTTAGACACAGGAAGAGCAATGATAGATGTGCAGAAAGGGGAATTAATAATGCGCGACAAAGATCAAACTGTTACTTTCAATATTTCAAGATCAATGAAATATCCTGCAAAAGGTAAAGATGATGAATTTTATAGGATAGATGTTATAAGATATCTAAGTGAATGCCATTTAAAAACAACTTATGAAGAAAAATTTGAAGAAAAAGATTTGGAACACAAGCAAGAAGAGGAATTAGATTGATGTGAAGAACATTTTAAGGAAGATTCAAACTATGTTCGAGAAAGTTTTGAAATATTAGACACAATAGACAAAGATAAATCATTTTGTTCATCAATTGAAAAACCTCCAAAATTTGAGTTGAAGTTACTTTTTGAATATTTAAAATATGCCTTTTTAGGAGATTCCTCTACTTTACCAGTTATAATTTCCTAAAAAATTAACGATGGAAGAAGAAGAAATGTAGATGAAAATTTTGAAAAATTTTAAGAAGGCCTTTGGATAGACAATTGCTGATATTAAAGGAATCAATCCTTAAATTTGTATGCATAGAATTCATATGGAAGAGAACTGCATCCTACTATGAAAGAATCTGTTAAGAAAGAAATTTTAAAGTGGTTAGATGTTGGAATTATCTACCCTATTTCAAATAGTGCAAGGGTTAGTCCAATCCACTAAGTTCCTAAGAAAAAAGGAGTAAATGTAATTGTGAATAAACATAAGGAATTAATTCCTACTAGACAATTTATAGGGTGGATAATATGCATTGATTGTAGAAAATTAAATCTTACCACTAGGAAAGATCATANGGTTAAGATTATTTCCAGGCAAACTTAAGTCCAGGTGTATGGGCCCATTTGTTGTGATAAAAGTTTATCCTTATAGAGCTGTGGATATTAATGATCCTAAGTCCGAGAAAATATTTAGAGTTAATGGACATAGAATGAAACCTTATTTTTTAGGAAATTGGCATAAAATTAATGATGGAATCATGTTGGGTCAACCAGAATAAGCACTTGTTACGTCGGGCTGACGATGTAAAACTAACCGCTTTGTGGTAGACAACCTATAGTTATTGACCAAAGAAAAATGTGTTGAGATTTTCATACCTATTTTATACTAATATTGATGATATTGAACTTTAAAGAAAGGTATTTTTGATGTTTTGTTGCAGGTATGTTGAATTATGGTCATTGGAGCAAAAAGATGCAAAATGGAGCGAATTTAGAGC
>JXCR01148579.1:138762-160371 GCA_002079205.1 Phalaenopsis hybrid cultivar | reverse complement strand
CATATTATTGTGGAATTACTAAAATTAGCAACTGTGGTTGTCTTCGGGTAGCATATGCTAGCAATTCTTTGAATGGCTCAAACAGCATGTTATCCGTTGTTGTGAAGGGACCAGCTGCGATAACCTGTTAAAGCCACTAAAGCCATTTTGTTAACAAAGTTAAACGCCTTTCTATCAGCAAAATGACACAAAAATTTCAGTTTAGTTGGCCTATCCTGATTATTGAGTTGTGGATCCCACTATTACCTTCCTAGTTAAGGATTAGGGAAATTTACATACACACAATGCTTATGCATTTACATATCTAACACCAAAATTTTAATATTTACATTTAGAACGTCTTGGTATTAAAAAGCTATACATGAAAGGTGTATTTCACTTTAAAAGTTAATGATAGTGGGATTTTTTATGTGATGTTAATTATTTGAGTGTTATGTATGTAAATATGACATTTTAGGTGTTAAGACATGTAAATAATTAAGAATTGTGTGGTATATATATAAATTTTCTATAAAGATTACAACTGAAAGGTTAAATTCAATCCAGACAGTCTTATTTTCTCTGCATGCAAGTGGAGAAAACTTTCAAATTTGGAAACCTTCCAGCTGGGAGTAACTTCTAAGTAGAGATTGAAAAATAAAACTAAGTGTTTGCTCTGAAAAAAAAAAAAGAAAAAAAAAACTCCATGCCAGCCATCTCTGTTAATTATTGACTTAAATCATAGTGCACACTGCAAAGATTTGAGAGAGTGGTGAATTAGATAACCCATTGCCTTCTATTGATGCCAATAAATGCTTGGGGCATTTACATACATACTACCCAATTCTTATGTGTTTACATACCTAACACCTAAACTTTGCTTTTCAAATTTATAGCACCCAAATCTTTCATATCACATCAAAAAAATCACAATTTTAACATTTAAAAAGTGAATGCAACTTTTTATGCACAGGTAAGGTGGATGTATGTAAAAATTGAAATTTAGGTGTTAGACATGCAAATACATAAGAATTGATTGGTCTGCATGTAAATCTTCCTAAAAGCCTTTGCTATAGAGTGAAGACTGATAAATGAAAATTAGCAAATGTATACAAACCACAGATAGAACTCTTGATGTAATGCTAGAGACATTTTGTTCATGGTCCATTGCTTGCTTCTTTGTAGGAGGCAAACCAACATCAGGAGCTAACGGCAAATTTTCGATAACCTTAGATGCCATCAAGCAGTGTCCACTTGGATTATGGCCCTCAATTCCGATCACCTGAAAATGCACTATTTCAGAATAAAAGAACTAAGTAGAAAGAGTTCTATTATAGGCTTTTGGCACATATGAAACAAAGATTTTACCTGGCCGGGAAAAAATGAAAACTGATCCAACCTTTGAAGGTCAATGCGAACACTCTGGCCTCCTGAATGCTCAACACTATTGCAAGACTTTAACAAAGTCAGCTGAAAATTAAAATTCTATTGAATAATGGCTATCTAAAACCTACAGACAATAAAAAAAGAAGATTTACATACATGCCGCACAATTACTTACATATCTAACACCTAAGCTTTGATACTTACATTAATACAACTTTACCTAAGCATCAAAAGGTGTATTTCACCTTTAAAAAGTTCCTGATAGTGATTCTTTGGATGTAATAAGAAAATTTTGAGCATTAGAAATGTAAAAATCAAAATTTAGGAGTTGGATATGTTAAAGAAAACTTTGTGTACCTGCATTGTAGCATTATTGACTTATCATTCAACCGACCTTCTCCGTCACAACAAATCATACCGACTGCAAATATATTTTTCTGCAAAGGATTTAGTTTGCTTAGAATATCACAGTTGCAGTAATCATCATCATCATCATGACTGGCCATACCACAACAATTTATACTCAACTATAAAGTAATTGTAAAATTTGGAATCAAAATTTATGGAAGGAAAAGCACAAGCAGTAATAAGTGTATTCTTACAGCCTAATTATAGCAACAAAAAGTTTAAAATGATTGTAATTTAACGCAACAAATTATACTGGAAAATCTGGACGCTGTAATTTTCTGGAAACCAAAAAAAAAACAAATAATAAAAATAAAAACAGTACATGAAAGAGCCTTCACCTGTGAAGCCAATGTAGCATCATCTGGCTCTCCATAAAGTCCAGATGCGGTAAAAGCATGACTATGCCTTCTGATGCGATCTTCAAGAGAATTAAACTAAATAAATCAAAAGAAAATAACATGAACGATTTATGGAAAGAAAATGAGGCACATCCACATAAAAGATGTTAAAATGAAGGAATTCAATTACCCGATCTTCTATTCGATCATACATGAACCGACAACCTCGCTCTGGAAGTGAACAGTGAATATGTAAGGAGCACCTTTCATTAGGCTGAACTCTTCTAATTACATCATCATCCATGTTTTCATCCATGTTTTCAGGCGCTCGACTGCTTGATGAATGTCGAACTATTTGACCATTGAAAGTAAATTGTGATACAAACTTGTTCATCCTTTGCCCGAAAGGAGTTATGCGGCTATTTAGCTCCGATCTCGTTGTAGATGAAGGTTTTTTGCTTGTAGCAGGTGTTGAACCTACATTTGACTCCAAATATGGATCCTCATTAAAATGATTTGTTGAAGTAAGCAAACCTTCCTTGATGTCATCTTGTTCTTCACCATGCAGCCTAAGCAAGAACAAATGAACTTGTGAAAAAGCATAAGTATCAAAATAGTCCCTAAATTATTTACATGAGGTCATTTTAATCCCAGAGTCCACACATGCGCAACATTAGTCACCACACTCTTTAATACAGGCTAAAATATTCTCCATGGAGGATAATTTTGGCGCCAATTAAAAGAGGNACTCGTTTAATACAAGGCATAAAAGCTATATATGTTAAATTGTGGTCAGATTCAAGTCATTTTTTGTCTAGCTGGTTAAATCGAACCTAACCAAAAAAGTTAAATCATTCAGGATTCTAAACCCAAACCAAATCCAAAATGACGGAGGAATTAGAGTTTTATTTCAGTTTATGTGTATTGAGGTATGTGTACAAGTATTTTATTTGTGTTTTAGGAATGGAATGCTTGTAAGTAGTAGAGCCTAGCATTTACAAATATGGGTTGCTTGTGTAGGCTGAAAGAAGGAATTTTTAGACGTCTATTTGTTNGTGGCTATCCTAATGGTTTTAGTTTTCATGCAAGGTGACATCGTTGTTTAACATGCAAATTTANAAACGATCTGTGTTTGCTTGTGTTCTTTTTCGTCTCATTTCTATGCCAGGAAGTACATATCTCACAACATGTATAATGGTACTATGAGGGAACTGACTGGTGTTAGAAATGTTTTAGATATCATAGAGAATTTCCTATCAGCTCATCATGTTTGTATCAAGTACATTGATCAAAGGTACCATTTTATTTGAGCCTTGATTGATGATGAAAATGTTTTATTAAATATAGGTACGAAGGAGAATTCAACAGACATGCTGCTAAATGAACTACCGGTCCAGAAGTTCACATCCTGTAGAAGAGTGGTGAATATTCGAGCTCATGATTGATTTTTCATTTGAGCATTTTGAAGAACTATGCGAGGTTTGATCCTTTCAAAAGCGAGTATGTAGGCAACCGTGTTGCTGCGGTCATTGTGGTGCTAGTGCTCATTTTGGTCATCCCCACTTATTTGGAAATTGGAGATGACATGGAGATTGTAAGGCAAAGTATTAAATCTAATGATTGTAAATTATGAATTGTGTATATTAGAAATATTGATACGAGATCTAATTATATGATCTTTTTAAGATTTGAAATAGTTTTAATTTATAGGTCACAATCCTCTCTTATTTATAGAAGGAATTATGAAGATTTTGGGGTGTGTTGAGTTTTGGCCTTAATTAGACTTATTTTTCCCTCCTCCCTACGTGGATGTAGGTGAATTTGCACCGAACCACATATATCACATTGTAATTGTTCTCTTGTTGTGTGAAGTTGTTCTCGGTATTATTTTGCACAAGACACGCTCCAATTAAGTCAACTCCACGAAACCTTCAAATTCATGGTCAGGAAGTCCATAGATGAGAAGAGAATAAATACAAAAAAACCAAGAATGACTTCCAAAATTTCAGGAGTTGGAAGTCAACTTTCTAAAGAAAATGCAAATTCTCACTCAAAAAGCCTTTACATTTACCTTTCATTTTCAGCTTCGTAAAAAATGAAAAAAAAACCTTTGTCCATCCATGGCTCCAAACGTTAGCTTTGCAAATTTCACCCCAAGTACAAACAATCCATTTTCGATTGCTTCATCTACCCACTGGAAGAACACAGCAGCTATGGCTCCTGGTTGATAAGCTCTGCACTTCCAAACCATTTGCCTCAACACAAAAGAATTTGTTCGTAAGCTTTGAATTCACTAAACCAGATAACTTCGATGAACTCCTCACAATGTGACCATAACCGACGTGTTTGACTGCACTTTTTTTGACATTCTCATTGTCAACATAAACAACCTTCTGCTTCTCTGACAATGGCGATGAGACCCGCGAGCAAGAGAATGGGCTGACCGGAGTTTGAGGTTGTGAACAAGGAGCTGACTGTGGTCTTTCCTGGAAGACTCCCTTCATTAAACTCATAGCAAACTTCTTTGTAGCTGGGCTAGGCGTGGATGTCCTCACTGCAACCGTCCGCTTATTGTTCATGAGGTAAGATGCTCCATTTGTGTAAGTTTGCCGGAGGGGCGTCGGAATCTCCTCTCGTTCACTCCATTTTGTTACAGAATTCATCGAATCACAGTCATCGACAAACTTCTTTTTTTGTCGCGACAATGTAAGTAGAGTCCTGAGTTTTCTTGCTGCAGTATCAAGAGAACTTAAAGGCTTCTTCTTGTCTGAATTGCCCTCATTCTCACTTCAGCTGACACTGGAGCATGAGCTTAGCCTCCCACTGGCCTCTGCTGCTTCAATTTCACTGTATAAGATAATCTCTGAATCTGTGATCCTGAAGGAGGTTCCTGGGCTGCATCCAATGCCAGATTCCATTTTCGACTGTGAAGTCATCACAGATTTAATCCTGGGGTTCTTCAAATTCGATATCCCTCCAAAAGACACAAATTTTCTAATCAGTAAATTTGACGTGACGGAGCAAGCCCGTTGGCTGCGCAGGTCAAGCGGAGCATGCCGTCGTTATCCTGAACATTAATGTCGATACCGGGAATGGTCATAAGAAGCTCAACTAGATTAGAGTGCAAAGCGTCGCCAATCACGGCAACATGGAGAGCTGTTCTTCCATTGTTGTTCTGTTTGTTGATGATGTTTTGAATGTTTATGATGTTGATAGGCATTAATCGTCGCACCAGCTCCATCTGGNAATAAAAAAGCCCAATTGTTGCCATGTTATTTTGTTTTATTACACATAGGGGTGTAAAACAAGCCGAACACGAGCGAGCCCGGGCTCAGCTCGTGTTCTGCTTGTTTATATTCGAGCTAAAAAAGTGTGTTCGTTTTTGACTCGTTTGCTTAACGAACCGAACACGAGTCGTTCACGAACAAAGTGTCGTTTTGACAACTCTAATCAAGTAGCCATAAAATGTTAAGGATTGGAGCAAAATTTAAAACATCATTTGAATTTAATTTAATAGTTGGCCTTATTATATATTTTTTTCATTAATTCTTTTAATTGATTATAAATCTTTGTAGCCTTTTAGTCAATTAATTTTTTTAAAAATATTACTCATCAAAGATATATATATAATCGATTAGTAGCATTTCGAGCCAAAACGAGCCGAACACTTACGAACAAATATTTGTTCGTGTTTGGCTTGTTAACTTAGTAAACGAGCCGAACACGAGTTTCTTAACGAGCCGAACACGAGCTGTTCGTGAACAACGAGCCTTTTTGACAGCCCTAATTACACAGAGAAAATAGTATTATTCCTGTAACAAAACCACAAATAAGTGCAAATATAAAAATTAATAAGATTCACCAAAAAAAAATAAAGCATGACCCACCAGAGAGAACATCTGAGATTATTACTGAAAGTAGTACAACCAGATAAAAAATGCAGAACAGATCCAATAACATACGACACACAAACTTAAAAGATGAAAACAATCATGTTATCTTAATTACATGCAAGACTAGGCCATCTTTAAAGTAGAAATAAAAGTTTTTATACCAACTTAAATTTGTTTCAGTGAGCCTGAGAGCCCCTAACATTAACCATGGTATAGAAAATGGCCTAATGAACACAAATAAATGAGGAAACATGACTAGGCTATGCAGCTTGGCTAGCAAGGGCACTCCTAGTGNATCCTTGACTCCCTTCATCTATTTCATTTGACCCAAGGCATTAATGATGTAGCAATTACATACAGACCACCCGAAACATTGATATTTACAAATCAACCACCCTCATTCATCCATTTTTCAAATTCTCACTCAGATATCAAGATTCGTGTTAAAATCCCAACACACATGTTTCTTTTTTTTATCAAATTCTCAATAGTTTGACTGTGGCACGAGCAAACATACTGGTTCAGTAGTTCAAAAAGATCACCCAGGTATTTAATTTATAAATTTTGATCTGTATGTAATTATTCCAAAATTTTAAGACGATGCCAGGTTGTTATATGACTGATAAATGCATGAAAATGATAAAAAGTTGCATCCTTTCCATTAGATTAATTACTATATATGATATAAACTGAAGCATTTTTGGTCCTTTTCCTTAAAATAAATAATAAAAAAAACTATACAGGAAAAAGTAATAAAAGGAGGATTTGTCAGTCTTTCTTATTAATTCAATATGACTCGATAAAAAGAACAAAAAAGAGTTTAGGAAGGTTTACATGCATGCCATTCAATGACTATGCATTTACAAATCTAACATACCTAAACTTCAATTTTTACATATATATATATATATATGCCACTTTACCTATTCATGAAAAGGCATATTTCACCTTTTAATACTTAAAACAGAGACATATTTTTATAGGTGATATGAAAGATTTGGGCGGCGTAAATGTAAAAATGTAAAGTTTAAGTGTTAGATATGTAAATAGATAGGAGCCGGGTGGTATATATGTAAACCCCCCTTTCATTTAATATGTGCTAAGCAGTTTACTGACACTCTACAAGAAGCATACTGTGTGTATTGAATGGATGGCATGATCAATGTACAACACAAGCTACAAGCAACTGCATTATGCTTGACTAACATAATAACAAACATTTTTGGCTTGTTTTGAGCTGCTTCCATATTTTACATGAATTACATTTCTGAAGGATCTCGTCCGCCTCGACGAGAGAAAAACCGGCCTTCTCGAACTCAGCTTTGATCTCTGTATCCATGGCGGATAGGGTTCCTGTCTCTGCAGCGAGCGTTGGATGGAAGATGAAAAAATGGCGGGAAGAATAAGAGGNGATAGGGTTCCTGTCTCTGCAGCGAGCGTTGGATGGAAGATGAAAAAATGGCGGGAAGAATAAGAGAGTGCAGAGTAGCCCCTTACCCGAGACGAAGGCAGACTCGGCGGTGGAGTTTGTTTTTTAGCGGCAAGGGTTTCGGGTGGGAAAAGGGTAAATGTAGCGTGAGTTTTGTTTTAATATTTATTTTAAAAATATAAAGTTACTGAATTAATAATATTTTTATTTTAATTTTATTGACTATAAAATCTTAATTTTATCTAATTTTCTAATTTTTTTGGATAATCACCACTAATTTAAATATGGAGTTATAAATGAATGCCCTTTTTTAAAGTTCTGTAATGCATTAGTCTAGGTGAAATGTTTTTTATATTTAGTTGAGCGTGAAATTCAATAGTGTTTATGTTGACTTATGGTGCGTTTGGGGCAGCTTGTATTTATCCATATAAGTAGCTTATCTGGAAACAAGAACTGCGGGATTCGACCTGCGTTCCGCATTTAGTGTTAAAAACCAATTATGTTTTTGGATAACTGCTCAAATGCAATTTCCAAACTGTGATGTAGCGTTTTCAAAACGTCGCTGCAGTGAAGAAGCTGCCGTAAATGAAGCCTTAGTTGTAAATGGCGTATGATTGTAGGGATTTAGGATGATTTTCTTGTTGAATGCAAGTGATAGATTGAATGAGCCTGACAATGTTGACGAAGGTCTTGAATCGTCGATGATTAATGATCAACAGCCAGAAGGTGTCGAGTTTATTCTATCTTTCCATCTTCTTTTGAATTTACATGCAACACACAGTAGAAAGTTTATGTCTCATTTTTTTATGCTTTTTGGATGATGAGATTGTTTCCATTACCAACTATATTTTCAGAGATATTTCATTCGCTAGCATGACTAATTATCTTGTGATGATGTTGGGAGTACTTTGTAGGAAGCAGGATACCTTGTACGTTCTATTTGATGAAATATCATATGGTAAATTGATTATAAACAAAAAAATTCGAGTTGGACAAATTTGATAGAGATTTTGGTTTATTTTTTTGTTCTCTATTTTGTTGATCCACTGGCATGTTGCATCTATTATGATATGAAATACTCATTTGGGTAACTTGTTAATAGTAGAGGTGCCAATTTGGTTTAACAGGTCAGGTTCGGGTTTGACCTAAATTTGAACAACTCAAATATGCATGAGTCAAACTCATTCCGTTAGTTAAACGAATCATAATATCTAACCAAAAATTCACTTGCCTTCAACCCAAATGATCCAAACCCCAACCGATGTGACCTGTTTAATAAAATGCATAAAAGGTGTACGTGTTAAATTGTGGTCAGGTTTAGGACATTTTTTGTTTTGCATGGTAAATCGAACCTAACCCAAAAAGTTAGATCATTCAGGATTCTAAACTCAAACCAAACCAAAAATGATATTGGAACTAGAGTTTTATTTTACTTTAATAAAATGAATTTGTCTTTTTTATGCAATGATAGGGGAGCTACATTAGGATAACTATCTACTCTGAATAAAGTTCTGGTCTCTTTATGGATCCATGGAAACTTGAACTTAGCTCTTACTAATGAATGGTATGAAAATGAATGGTTTATTTTTAACAGTGATTTAGAGTATGGTGAAGATTAATAAAGTATTTCAGATGAAGAGAAATTCATTAGGAGAGGCCTTCAAGCAACTCGTCCTCAATTTTGCTCCGAAAGCCTAGTTTATTTCACATTTATTAAGGTCACCATCACTTACATTTTTTTTATTGGTTGTTGAATTATGACTTAATCTCATGAGTTATACTATAGCAATTGTTAGGCTTGTAGGGAAAATCTATATTTCTTTCTGTTTGACACCNTGTTTGGCACCTAAAGGTCAGTGTCCAAAGTAACACTCCTAGAATTGTTTGCATTGAGTTAATTTCTTGAACCTGTAGAATTTGTGAGGATATTGGAGTTGCAAACTTCCTTCTCACCAATTTATGTTAGAATCTATTAAATGTTGATTGAGTGATGAGCGCATGGTGTAATGAGTTTATTTTGATGATGAGAAAACTATGTTGCTCAATTACATGGATTGAGGTGCAAAGTGAGCTTGCATTTTGAGTAGTAACATATATAGATAAAATGGGCTAGATAAATAAGTTGGAGATTAGTTTGTGTGGGGGTAAACAAAATAAGTTGGATACTATCTCTCTTGAATTTATGCATCACATCACAACATATCTTCTCCCCTTTATCAACANCAAGAAGTGCAACAACTTCAACACAATTCTATTCATTTTGTTAGAATATTTTGAATGATTTCATAGAAGTAACTTGGAAGATTAAAGTGATCGTGAAGTACCCGTAACTATTCCAAAACCAAATTATGAATTTGGAGAGCAAATTCTTTTAAGAGGGGTAGTATGTATGACCCAAACTTTCCTTTTATTTCCCTCCCACTACTGAACTGCTTTCCTTTTTTGATCTCATTATTCTTGCCTTGCCTCCTTTTTTTATTTCTTTGAGTGCACGATTCTCACAATCTAGGCCAACCAAATTCACCAATCTCCATCTCCCACTTGGCACATCATCCCTTCCTTGTTTAAGGAAGATTCTGTGCGATTAGGGCTTCATAGTGGCTGACCCTTTCCTCTGAATCTTTCAATCCCTTCNATGATTATTCACTTTGCATTTGATGTTGTTTGGCTTTCAAGCGTCAATTAGAGCTGATTATGATATTGTTATCCTTAATGTACATATGACTGACCCTTTTCCTCCGAACCTTCCAGTCCCTTTACTTCTTTATTTGACCGTTAGCTAATGCCAAACTCTTGTGGTGCATTTCGCTCTCATCCGTATTCCTCCTTGTCATCTTCCTCTCTCAACAATACTTGTCAAGCTCTAAGAAACTATAAGGATGAGCCTACTTCCTCCCCTCCCATTTCTCCATTTTATAAAAAATTATTATATTGTATGCATCAAAACTGCAGGCACGAATCTCAAAGGAATCGAACTACTAAGCATGATGACTGGATAATATAAATGTCTAGAGTATAAGCTAGACCAGCCCATCTGATGATCAAATGCTCGATCAAGCCAACCGACATGTGATGTCGATGAATCCAGTAGGCAAACCTTACTAACGGCCCCAGCCTCCTAAGCTTCTCGTAGGGTTGATTTGTCAGAACAAGTCGACCGATTGTTTTATCTCGATGAAAGCAACCTTCAGGAGCCGCGGTCGGTCGAACTCAAGTGTCCACCGAGTGATAGTTGTTGTAATACATTTAGATTTTAATGTAAAACAGATATCAAATGAGCATATTAATTGCATTTAGGGTGGTTTCTATAACCATTACCTCATCTCTATAATTGTACAATTAGGCCACTATAAGTAGGAGGTCAAAAGATGAAAAAAAACTTTTGAAGGTTGACTCATCTATGAAGCCAAGATTTTACGTGGCCCGATAAAAATGTTTGTATTTGCATACATAGCACACAATTCTCATGTATTTATATCTCACACCTAAATTTTCATATTTACACACGCCACTCGAAAAATAATGCTATTGCCACTTTTTAAAAATGATACCCTTTTCATGCATATGTTTAATTCACTAAAATTCTATGTAAATATGAAAATTTAGGCATGAGCTATGTAAATACAAAAGAATTGTGTGCTAGACATGTAAATTTCCTTCTATAATTTGAAGTGTTAACTATTTAAAATATAATTTTTGAATTATTAGATATGTGAAATGCGAAGTTTTGGATTGAAATTTCATAAATCCTCCTAAATATTATCATGAAAATTTTATATTTGTTAAGGGTCAAAACTTAACAACTCAGGCCCCTTTTCTTAAGCCGTTGATTGTTTTTCGAGGCCCAATGGATGAATTATGACTAAGAACTTTTATCATTCATAGGAAAAATTTATTGATAAAAAATCCTTAAAATTAAACATTTGTCAATATTTTTAATTGAAATAAAATATATTTGATATGTTAAAATATGTTTTATTATTAAATAAAAAAAACTATGTAAAAAAAAAACACGAAATAAATATATTTTTAAAATAAAATAAAAAAGCCCAATTGTTGCCATGTTATTTTGTTTTATTACACATAGGGGTGTAAAACAAGCCGAACACGGGCGGGCCTAGGCTCAGCTCGTGTTCTGCTTGTTTATATTTCGAGCTAAAAAAGTGTGTTCGTGTTTGGCTCGTTTGCTTAGCGAACCGAACACAAGTCGTTCACGAACAAAGTGTTGTTTTGACAACTCTAATAAAGTAGCCATAAGATGTTAAGGATTGGAGCAAAATTTAAAACATCATTTGAATTTAATTTAATAGTTGGCCTTATTATATATATTTTTCATTAATTCTTTTAATTGATTATAAATCTTTGTAGCCTTTTAGTCAATTAATTTTTTTAAAAATACTACTCATCAAAGATATATATATAATCGATTAGTAGTATTTCGAGCCCAAAACGAGCCGAACACTTACAAACAAATATTTGTTCGTGTTTGGCTTGTTAACTTAGTAAACAAGCCAAACACGAGCTTCTTAACGAGCTGAACACGAGGTGTTCGTGAACAACGAGCCTTTTTGGCAACCCTAATTACACAGAGAAAATATTATTATTCTTGTAACAAAACCACAGATAAGTGCAAATATAAAAATTAATAAGATTCACCAAAAAAATATAAAGCATGACCCACCAGAGAGAACATCTGAAATTATTATTGAAAGTAGTACAACCAGATAAAAAATGCAGAACAGATCCAATAACATACGACACACAAACTTAAAAGATGAAAACAATCATGTTATCTTAATTACATGCATGACTAGGCCATCTTTAAAGTAGAAATAAAAGTTTTTATACCAACTTAAATTTGCTTCAGTGAGCCTGAGAGCCCCTAACATTAACCATGGTATAGAAAATGGCCTAATGAACACAAATAAATGAGGAAACATAACTAGGCTATGCAGCTTGGCTAGCAAGGGCACTCCTAGTANAATATGTTAATCTGTGATTAGAAACAAAAAAATAATAACATGTGAAAAAGACACTAAAAAAACATGTTTTTTTAAAAGAAAAGAAAAAAATANATACTCACAATACTTAAAAATTTGATTGAGTGTTTTTAAAAATATGTTAATCTGTGATTAGAAACAAAAAAAATAATAACATGTGAAAAAGACACTAAAAAACATGTTTTTTTAAAAGAAAAGAAAAAAATGAAAACCAAAACAAGATTTTTTTCAAACATGTGGTAATCGGAAACCTGAGAGACATGACGGCAGCGGCCAAGGAGACACCGGAAATTGAGTTGAAGTTAGGAAGCTGGGCAAGAACAAAGTGAACAGAAGCGAATATCATGATAAAGTAAGATAGCTTAATGTGACTGCAGCCTGGGCACACAAGCTCATGGAACTTTTTTAGTGATTTGCCACCGGTGACCATGTAAACAATATTGACCCCAACTTCGACTATAAGCTGCTGGGGAACAACGATCCAAAGCCCGAGTTTGTCACCGAAAGCATGCTGTCCAAGCTTATGGTAACGGTCGAAACGTTTTCCCGGCACGCTATCGGGCATTTCATGCATCTCTACCATTTGCCACAGAGTGTAGAGGGTGATCACCCATGACAGAATTAGCACGGTGATTCCAGGACCCCTGCAAGATCGAAGGGATTAGTGATGCATGCACAATTTTTGCTAAGGATTATGAGTTAAAGGCATCAGTTTGGATGACGTTGAAGAAAATATTTCTATTTGAGTGATTAGTTGCTCGATTTCATTTGATTGATTAATAATAAATAAAACTAATATAAAATTAATGAAAAGCCTGTTTCTCTAATGAGAAGTAAACCCTCTTCATGTCAAAGAAGTGAGAATCAATTACATTGAATGTTTGAGCAAAATGAAATATTATAGGATTATAGCATTGTACAAAGGCACTAAATTGAAGAGTAGGCTCAAAGTAGATGTGATGCGAAATGATTTTTGTTTATAGAAATAACAAAGATAATTCCAAAAAATAAAGTAGAAATATTGGGGAACAATGTAATTCTACTTTTTTTTTTCTTTTAGCAAAGTTCTCTTCCTACCTTTTTCATTTAAAAAAATGACTAAAATTTTGATCACGAGCTTCTAACCTCATCATATGCTCTGATAACTTTTTAGTTTTTTGAACAAGAGAATTCAGAAAATAAAATGTCATAAACGTGGCTATCATACCTTAAAAGAACAATCCATAAAAATAGTCTTTTTATTAAAACATTCCCTTTTTATTTTTGATTTCATATTATTTCCATCAAAATAAAATGCAACATAAAGATATCTCACACAAAAAACTAAGAAATATTAGGAAAAAACATATGATAACATTTTTTAGCTCCATAAGTGACATGTAACATGTAGCCCATCAATATACAATACTGATCGACAAACCATATCGGTAAACGACAACTTAGAACAAATTTCATCCCTTTATTTCACGAATCTAAGGATCGCCTCTTTAAAATCGATCATATTACTTCTAAGAAGATCCATTTTTGCATTTTGACTACGATTCATCAATAGAAATATAAGAAATAAATTTCAGAAACAAAAACTTCCATCCATAAAAAACAGAAAATTATTCATCACCATCAAATCTCAAAATCTGAATGTACATATCCACCCAAAAACCACAAACCTAATCAATCTAAGNATTACGATCATCAATAGAAATATAAGAAATAAATTTCAGAAACAAAAACTTCCATCCATAAAAAACAGATAAATATTCATAACTATCAAATCTCAAAATCTGAATGCACATATCCACCGAAAAACCACAAACCTAATCAATCTAAACAAAAAGGCTAGAAATCAGACAAGCATTACCATCCAAGATGCGACATCGCAAAGGGCAAGCTGAAAACACCAGCCCCCACCATAGCCGTCACATTGTGAAAAGCCGAGTACCACCATTTAGCATTCCTCGACGAGGTAATCGGAAGCCAATCATCAAGAACCTTATGCCGCTCCCCGTTCGTCTCCACATTATCCNAGCCGAGTACCACCATTTAGCATTCCTCGACGAGGTAATCGGAAGCCAATCATCAAGAACCTTATGCCGCTCTACGTTCGTCTCCACATTATCCCGCCCCATTTCAACCTCGATCAAATCAGACAGCAATGAATTCGATCGATTGATTAAGAAGAAGAAGAAGACCTCTTGTTCCCCGTTACCCCAGTGCCGTAAGACCTGTCTGCGGTCCTGTTTATGTAGCGGAAGAGGGACTCCATTTTTAGAGCTCCGCCGCTCTGGAGTTTCCGATAATAGAATCGGGTCCTTGGGTTCATGGCAGGGATTCTGAATCTTTGGTGGAATCCGCGGATTGGTAGGGTAAAGATTCCGAAATAATGACACGTGGTGAATGGGGGACCGTCTGTTTGATATAATAAATGAAATTTGTTTTGGAAGGTTGGAGGAGGGTTTTGGGTGGCAGGATATCTAGGCCTTACGAAATCTCTATTTTGATTTCACTCATTTGTCATTTGCGTAAAAATAGGCGTCAAGTATGGGCCGTCATTATGAAGTCATCTAATTTGGCTATTTATAGGCCCNAGATTCCGAAATAATGACACGTGGTGAATGGGGGACCGTCTGTTTGATATAATAAATGAAATTTGTTTTGGATGGTTGGAGGAGGGTTTTGGGTGGCAGGATATCTAGGCCTTACGAAATCTCTATTTTGTTTTCACTCATATGTCATTTGCGTAAAAATAGGCGTCAAGTCTGGGCCGTCATTATGAAGTCATCTAATTTGGCTATTTATAGGCCGGAGTTAGGTGCCCATTTACTAATCTGACGAATAATATATTAAAATAAGTTTTGAAGCAAAAACATTATAGACTTATCAAGTATAATAATGTCTGTTACAATATATATATATATTTATTTATTCGAATCATACTCAAGAAATAGAGTGTACATAAGAAGAGATAGATAGATTAACAGTAAAAAACATGTGCATCTTTATTAAATGTTTCCTCTATTTATGAATGATTTAGTGCAATAGTGATATTATAATATTACCCCCATTTAGAGAGGGTATATATTAGGATATTTCTGATACTTTATAAGCAACAACTATTTGTTAGAAGCCTTCTGGCCTTGCTGGTTAAGCATGATTAGCTTGGCTCGACTGAGTTAGCTCGATCGCCTAAATTTGGTCGGTAGGACTCGGTCGGCTAACCTCGTCGGGATGGCTACAATCTCTAGCAAAAAGTCTTTTGGCCTAATTGGATAATTAGCGTCTAAGTTCGTCGTAAGTCGGACGGAATCCGATGCTAGTTTTACTTTCAAAAATTTTCAGACGTATATATTGATGCTATTTTGCAGGTTTCTTGAAGTGAGATGCTTTATGGAAAACAACTCATCCATTGGGTTCGTTATACTGCATGATAGATCATTGCGTCCAGTTGGATTTCCTGTAGTTGACGTTATGGACACCATCCTGACTTGTTTCCGGACGAATGACTTTTATTTTGGTCAATTAGTCATTTTCTTGCAAACATTTGAACTTGGCTGGCTTTGACCAAGTTGACTTGGCTCATTTGGTTTGAATCTCTTGGCTTGGTGGGTGTTGGCATCAATTTTGGATGTCACCCATGTGAGATGTCTTTTCAAATGTTACGGGACCATGTAACATTTATACGTAGCTTCCAGTGGTTCGAGGGATCCATAAAACCCTCTCACGCATGTTTTTGGGAAAATCAGGGTTTGGGTGGTACGCCCGCACTGTGAATTGGGGCGTCGTTGACATTTATGTCTCCTACATAAGGCCTATAAAAATGTTCATTTTTGAAGTTATGGGACACAATTTTAATCATACAGTCTCCCATGCATTACAGATTGATAATATCAAAAAAACTTCATGAAAATCGAGGTTTATCGGGCCATGCCGGCACCCAGACACTAGTCCCAGGTGCCTAGGCACCCAAAATAGCCTTCAAGGGCCTTAAAACCGAGAGCCTAAAAAGTAGGCGTTGGTCTTTGGGCCACAAAATCAAGAAACCAAAAAAATAGACAGCTGAAACAGTTCCAAAACAGTCTCAAATCCGAGAGCACTGAAAGTGGGCGTCCGATGGCGCCTCAACGCCAGACTGTTTTCAGAACCTGATTTTTCCTCAGGTTATTTGCCGAATCTTGCCCGAAATAACTCCCTATGCAGTGGAAAAGTGCAGATCTTTTGGAATAAAAGGAAGATTTTCATGGGTAAGCAAGAGAGTGGATGAGGTGGCCATTTCATTGGACACTTGGAGAAATTTGAGAGAAAAGGGCAAGCAATTTTCAGCCAAAAAAAAGGAAGAAGTAACCAAGGTAAGCTTCTCTCCTGGTTGGAGTTCTTCGCTGGCTTTTTTGCTCTCCTAGACTTCTTTTTATCCTGGTATTTTGCTATCTCCTTGGTTTTCTCCTTGGTTGGCTATTGTGTTAAGTTCTCTGGACTTCTTTTTGGCTTGAAGAGTTACTTTTTGCTGGGCTTCTTGGGAAGTTCTTGGGGCTTGATTGGAGTTCCTTCGGCTTGACGTGAAGAAGGGCTTGTGCAGGTGAAGGTGGAAGCTTCTTCCCCTTCTCTCATCTCATTCCTCAAAACTTCATCTTTTCCTTCCATCAAAATCTCTGTTGCACATCTTCTTCTTTCTCCTTTACCAATTTCCTTTAGTATGTGAGGGAGTTTCTTTGGATGAGTGGCATCACTGAGGAATGAGAACTTTATCACTCCTAAGGAAGAAAGAGAGCTTCATCTTAACAAGGTAGGAACAAGAGCAAACAAAGAGAACATTCCGTCAACCTTCACGACGATGAGAACTTTTCTAAAACCCTTGTTTTTGTTTTTCTATCAATCTCCTAGGTTTGTGTTAGAGGAATTAGTTCTAAGTTTTGTCTCCCAAGATGAAAATCAAGATTAACAGCCTTNCAAGAAGTGCAACAACTTCAACACAATTCTATTCATTTTGTTAGAATATTTTGAATGATTTCATAGAAGTAATTTGGACGATTAAAGTGATCGTGAAGTACCCGTAATTATTCCATAACCAAATTATGAATTTGGAGAGCAAATTCTTTTAAGAGGGGTAGTATGTATGACCCAAACTTTCCTTTTATTTCCCTCCCACTACTGAACTGCTTTCCTTTTTTGATCTCATTATTCTTGTCTTGCCTCCTTTTTTTATTTCTTTGAGTGCACGATTCTCACAATCCAGGCCAACCAAATTCACCAATCTCCATCTCCCACTTGGCACATCATCCCTAACTTGTTTAAGGAAGATTCTGTGTGATTAGGGCTTCATAGTGGCTGACCCTTTCCTCTGAATCTTCCAGTCCCTTCACTTCTTTATTTGACCGNGCACGGTGATTCCAGGACCCCTGCAAGATCGAAGGGATTAGTGATGCATGCACAATTTTTGCTAAGGATTATGAGTTAAAGGCATCAGTTTGGATGAAGTCGAAGAAAATATTTCTATTTGAGTGATTAGTTGCTCAATTTTATTTGATTGATTAATAATAAATAAAACTAATATAAAATTAATGAAAAGCCAGTTTCTCTAATGAGAAGTAAACCCTCTTCATGTCAAAGAAGTGAGAATCAATTACATTGAATGTTTGAGCAAAATGAAATATTATAGGATTATAGCATTGTACAAAGACACTAAATTGAAGAGTAGGCTCAAAGTAGATGTGATGTNAATGGATAAAAAAGTTGCAACAAGAATTAATCGTCAGTAAGATAACTTCAAAAGAGTTATGGACGATGAATACAAAAAAAAATTATGAAAAAGAAATATGACTATTTTACGATTTCATCAGAACACTCGTAGAATAAGCATGGACCTTTAACAAGTAAAAAGTCTACCAGAAGCAACTGCGCAAATCTTAGGTTGGATGTTGGTTTGATTATACATTAACAAGCATTAATTTGTGATTTTCAGCTCCTTATTCATTTTTTTTAACTCAAATTTATAGCATCTTACTAAGGTATTATTGTTCACAAATATAACTGCTATAAAATTGCAAAATTACATCCCTGATTTCCATAGTATGCACAAACAACATCCAAAGACCTATGTGTTAGTATTGCCAAGGGATAACAGGGTAGTGAGCAGTGGAAGTGTGCATGATCTTTTTACCCAACCCATTCAATTGTTGACAAATGCCTCCCTTGTTAGCTTTGTAAACAACATAATTAGGAATGTAAACGAGCTCGAATCAACCTTTGCTTGAGTTTGAGCTTGATTAAGTAATCAAATTTGAGTTCGAGCTCGAACATAATTATACTAGTTCGAGTCAGCTTATTTATTATAAAAAAGAGAAAACAATATTAATTCAAGATAGTATTATAATAACATTTCCAATAAAATAAGAACTAAGAAGATAATTAAATAAATAACTTAATATAAAATGTAAAATATTTCTTAAAAAAATACTTCAAAGAATTTAAAGTAAAAATTTGAATTTTAATATATATTGATTATATTTTATGTTAATTATTTTCAAAAAAGTTGGCTTGGCTCTGTTATATCCCTAATCATAATCTGCTGAAATAATCTAGGGAAAAAAAATGCAATTGACAAGGGATCCAACAGTAATTTCTAAGTTGATATCCTCAAAACGTCGACATCCTTCCTCACAACCTTCTAGGGTTCCAAAAAGCACTACATCTACCAAATCCCAGCTTGAAATCTTAAAAACGCTTAATCAATAAAGAAACATTAAAATCCCTATAGATTATCATTTCTTTCCGATCAAATACAGGATAAAATCTTCATTTTTTTTAGATCTGACCGAGGAGAACAAGAAGCTGAAGTGAGATGATGAATCTGACCTGTTGAGAAAATATATCTCCCAGTTCGCAACAAGGTCTGCCGGACTAAGTTTGTAATTAATACAGTAAGTGAGACCTGATGCATGGAAGCAATTACACGAAAAAAAATAAAAAATCACCTTTCCAACTTTAAACGAAATAATGAAACATAGAGAGATAAGAAATACATTTCTGAAGAATCTCGTCCGCCTCGACGAGAGAAAAACCGGCCTTCTCGAACTCAGCTTTGATCTCTGTATCCATGGCGGATAGGGTTCCTGTCTCTGCAGCGAGCGTTGGATGGAAGATGAAAAAATGGCGGGAAGAATAAGAGAGTGCAAAGTAGCCCCTTGCACGAGACGAAGGCAGACTCCCGGCAGTGGGGTTTGTTTTTTAGCGGCAAGGGTTTCGGGTGGGAAAAGGGTAAAGGTAGCGGGAGTTTTGTTTTAATATTTATTTTAAAAATATAAAGTTACTGAATTAATTATATTTTAATTTTAATTTTATGGACTATAAAATCTTAATTCTATCTAATTTTCTATTTTTTTGGATTATCACCACTAATTTAAATATGGAGTTATAAATGAATGCCCTTTTTTGAAGTTATGGAATACATTAGTCTAGGTGAAATGTTTTTATATTTAGTTGAGCGTGAAATTCAATAGTGTTTATGTTGACTTATGGTGCGTTTGGGGCAGCTTGTATTTATCCATATAAGTCGTTTATTTAGAAACACAGAATACGGGATTCAACCTGCGTTTCACATTTAGATTAAAAAACCAATTGCGTTTTTTTATAAGCTGCACAAATGCAATTTTCAAACAGTGAGGTGTCGTTTTCAAAACGCTGCTGCAGCGGAGAAGCTGCTCTAAATGAAGCCATAGTTGTTGGCATATGATTGTAGGGATTTAGGACGACTTCCTTGTCGAATGCAAGTGATAGATTGAATAAGCCTGACAATGTTGACGAAGGTCTTGAATCGCCGATGATTAATGATCAACAGCCTGTAGGTGTCGAGTTTATTCTATCTTTCCATCTTCTTTTGAATTTACATGCAACACAGTAGAAAGTTTATGTCTCATTTTTTATGTTTTTTGGATGATGAGATTATTTCCATTACAAACTATATTTTCAGAGATATTTCATTCACTAGCATGACTAATTATCTTGTGATGATGTTGGGAGTACTTTGTGGGAAGCAAAATACTATGTATGTTCTATTTGATGAAATATCAAATGGTAAATTGATTAGACACAAAAAAATTCAAGTTGGAAAAATTTGATAGAGAGTTTGGTTTATTTTTTTGTTTTCTATTTTGTTGATCCGCTGGTATGTTACATCTATTATGATATGAAATACTTATTTGGGTAACTTGTTAATAGTAGAGGTGTCAATTTGGTTTAATGGGTCAGGTTCGGGTTTGACCTAAATTTGAACTACTCAAATATGCATGAGTCAAACTCATTCCGTTAATTAAACGAATCATAACACCTAACAAAAAATTCACTCGCCTTCAACCCAAATGATCCAAACCCCAACCCATGTGACCCATTTAATAAAATGCATGAAAGGTGTATGTGTTAAATTGTGGTCAGGTTTATGTTATTTTTTGTTTTGCATGTTAAATCGAACCTAACCCAAAAAGTTAGATCGTTCAGGATTCTAAACTCAAACCAAACCAAAAATGATATTGGAGCTAGAGTTTTATTTTACTTCAATAAAAATGAATTTGTCTTTTTTATGCAATGATAGGGGAGCTACACTAGGACAACTATCTACTCTGAATAATGTTCTGGTCTCTCTGTGGATCCATGGAAACTTGAACTTAGCTCTCACTAATGAATGGTATGAAAATGAATGGTTTATTTTTAGCAGTGATTTAGAATATGTTGAAGATTAATAAAATATTTCATATGAAGAGAAATTCATTAGGAGAGGCCTTCAAGTAACTCGTCCTCAATTTTGCTCCGAAAGCCTAGTTTATTTCACATTTATTGTGGTCACCATCGCTTACTTTTTTTTTATTGGTTGTTGAATTATGACCTAATCTCATGAGTTATACCATAGCAATTGTTAGGCTTGTAGGGAAAGTCTATATTTCTTTATGTTTGGCACCTAAAGGTCAGTGTCCAAAGTAACATTCCAAGAATTGTTTGCATTGAGTTAATTTCTTGAACCTGTAGAATTTGTGAGGATATTGGAGTTGCAAATTTCCTTCTCACCAATTTATGTTAGAATTTATTAAATGTTGATTGAGTGATGAGCGCATGGTGTAATGAGTTTATTTTGATGATGAGAAAACTATGTTGCTTAATTACATGGATTGAGGTGCAAAGTGAGCTTGCATTTT